>PVKC010015134.1:0-21678 GCA_004027635.1 Crocidura indochinensis | reverse complement strand
GGTAGATTCCATGTACATCCACGTATAGGAAAACTTCATGACTTCATCTCTCCTGACGGCTGCATAATATTCCATTGTGTATATGTACCACAGTTTCTTTAGCCATTCGTCTGTTGAAGGGCATCTTGGTTGTTTCCAGAGCCTGGCTATTGTGAATAGTGCTGCAATAAATATAGGTGTGAGGAAGGGGTTTTTGTATCGAATTTTTGTGCTCTTAGGGTATATCCCTAGGAGTGGAATAGCTGGGTCGAATGGGAGCTCAATTTCCAGATATTGGAGGAATCTCCATATTGCATTCCATAGAGGATGGCCTAGATAGCATTCCCACCAGCAGTGGTTAAGAGTTCCTTTCTCTCCACATTCCCGCCAGCACTGATTATTCTCGTTTTTTTGTGATGTGCGCCAATCTCTGTGGTGTGAGGTGGTATCTCATCATTTTGATTTGCATCTCCTTGATGATTAGTGACAGGGAGCATTTTTTCATGTGCCTTTTGGCCATTTGTATTTCTTTTTTATCAAAGTGTCTGTTCATTTCTTCTCCCCATTTTTTGATGGGATTAGATGTTTTTTTCTTGTAAAGTTCTGTTAGTGCCCTGTATATTTTGGATATTAGCCCCTTATCTGATGGGTGTTGGATGAATATTTTCTCCCACTCAGTGGGTGACTCTTGTATCCTGGGCATTATTTCCTTCAAGGTGCAGAAGCTTCTCAGTTTAATGTATTCCCACCTGTTGATCTCTGCTTCCACTTTTGTCTCAATGTCATGGAGTGTTTCACCGACGTGTTGTTCTATATACCTTATGGTATCAGGTCGGATATCGAGGTCTTTAATCCATTTGGATTTTACCTTCGTGCATGATGGTAACTGGGGGTCTATGTTCGCTTTTTTGCAAGTGGCTAACCAGTTCTGCCAGCACCACTTGTTGAAGAGGCCTCCCTGCTCCTCTTAGGATTTCTTGCTCCTTTGTCAAAAATTAGGTAATTGTATGTCTGGGGGACAATGTCTGAGTATTCAAGCCTATTCCACTGATCTGAAGTTCTGTCTTTATTCCAATACCATGCTGTTCTGATAACTATTGCTTTGTAGTAGAGTTTAAAGTTGGGGAAAGTAATGCCTCCCATTTTCCTTTTCCCTAGTAGTGCTTTAGCTATTCTAGGTTGTTTATTGTTCCAGATGAACTTCATAAGTGCTTGATCCACTTCTTTGAAGAATGTCATGGGTATCTTTATAGGGATGGCATTAAACTTGTATAATGTTTTGGGGAGAATTGCCATTTCAATGATGTTAATCCTGCCAATCCATGAGCACGGTATGTGTTTCCATTTCCGTGTGTCCTCTCTTATTTCTTGGAGCAGGGCTTTATAGTTTTCTTTGTATAGGTCCTTCGCATCTTTGGTCAAGTTGACTCCAAGATATTTGATTTTGTGTGGTGATATTGTGAATGAGATTACCTTCTTGACTTCCTTCTCTTCCCTATCATTATTGGTGTATAGAAAGGCCATTAATTCTCTGTGTTAATTTTATAGCCTGCCACCTTGCTATAGGAGTCTATTGTTTCTAGAAACTTTTTGGTAGAATCTTTAGGGTTTTCTAGGTAGAGTATCATGTCATCTGCAAACAATGAGAGCTTCACTTCTTCCTTTCCTATCTGGATTCCCTTGATATCCTTTTCTTCCCTGATCGCTATAGCAAGAACTTCCAGTACTATGTTGAAGAGGAGTGGTGAGAATGGACAGCCTTGTCTTGTACCAGAATTTAGAGGGAAGGCTTTTAGTTTTTCTCCATTAAGGATGATATTTGCCATTGGCTTGTGGTAGATGGCTTCAACTAGATTGAGGAAGGTTCCGTCCATTCCCATCTTGCTGAGAGTTTTGATTAAGAATGGGTGTTGGACCTTATCAAATGCTTTCTCTGCATCTATTGATATGACCATGTGATTTTTATTTTTCTTGTTGTTGATGTTGTGTATGATGTTGATAGATTTACAGATGTTAAACCATCCTTGCATTCCTGGGATGAAACCTACTTGTTCGTAGTGTATGATCTTCTTGATGATGCATTGGATCCTATTTGCCAGGATTTTCTTGAAGATCTTTGCATCAGCATTCATCAGGGATATTGGTCTGTAATTTTCTTTTTTGGCAGCATCTCTGTCTGGGTTTGGTATCAAGGTGATATTGGGTTCATAGAAGCTATTTGGGAGTATTCCCGTTTTTGCTATTTCATGGAACAACTTGGCTATAATTGGTAGTAGTTCCTCTTGAAAGGTTTGAAAGAATTCATTAGGAAATCCATCTGGGCCTGGGCTTTCCTTTTTGGGCAGATGTTTGATTACATTTTCAATTTCCTCAGTGGTGATGGGGGAGTTTAGATATTCTACATCCTCCTTATTTAAGTGTGGAAGGTTATATGTGTCTAAGAATTTTTCCATTTCTTCCAGGTTCTCATGTTTAGTAGCATAAAGTTTCTCAAAGTATTCTCTGATTACCCTTTGGATATCTACAGTTTCTGTTATGATCTCCCCCTTTTCATTTCTAATACAGGTTATCAGATTTCTCTCTCTCTCTTTCTTTGTGAGTTTTGCCAATGGCCTATCAATCTTGTTTATTTATTTTTATTTTTTTGGTTTTTGGGCCACACCCAGTGACACTCCAGGGTTACTCCTGGCTATTCGCTCAGAAGTCGCTTCTGGCAGGCATGGGGGACCATATGGGGAACCGGGGGATTGAACCATGGTCCGTCCTAGGTTAGTGCAGACACCTTATCTCCAGTGCCACCGCCCGGCCCCCTCTTGTTTATTTTTTTCAAAGAACCAACTTCTGCATTCGTTGATCTTTCGGATTGTTCTTCGGTTTTCCACTTCATTGAGTTCTGCTTTCAGCTTTGTTATTTCCTTCTGTCTCCCTATTTTTGATTCCTTTTGTTGGTCATTTTCTAATTTTTTATCTGTGTCATTAGGTTATTCAGGTATGGCCCCTCTTCCTTCCTGATGTGTTCTTGTAGAGCTATAAATTTTCCTCTCAGGACTGCTTTTGCTGTGTCCCATAGTTCTGGGGGGGGGGTTGTTTCTTCATTATCATTTGTTTCCAGAAAAGTTTTGATTTCCTTTTTGATTTCCTCTTGGACCCACTGGTTGTTCAAGTACCAGGGTGTTTAATTTCCAGTTGTTAATGCTTTTCTTCTATGTGGCTTTGTAGTTCACATCTAATTTCAGAGCCTTGTGGTCGGCAACGGTAGCTTGCAAGATTTCTATCCTCTTGATTTTATGGAGGTATATTTATGTGTCAGCATGTAGTCTATCCTGGAGAATGACCCATGTACATTGGAGAAGAATGTGTATCCAGGTTTTTTGGGATGGAGTGTCCTATATACATCCACTAGTCCTCTTTCTTCCATTTCTCTTTTCAGGACTAGTATTTTTTGTTGGGTTTCAGTCTGGTTGACCTATCAAGTGTTGATAGGACCATGTTGAGGTCTTCCATAATTATTGTGTTGTTATTGATTTCTTCTTTCAGATTTGTCAGTAACTGTATTAGATATTTTGCTGGTCTCTCATTGGGTGCATATATGTTTAATAGTCTGATTTCTTCCTGTTGCACATGTCTCTTGATTAGAACATAGTGTCCATCTTTGTCCCTTATCACTTTTCTGAGTATAAAGTTGGTGTCATCAGATATTAATATGGCCACCCAGATTTTTTGAGGGTATTGTTTGCTTGGATGATTTTCTTCTAGCCTTTGATTTTGAGTCTATGTTTGTTCTGACTATTCAGATGTGTTTCTTGTAGGCAGCAGAAGGTTGTATTCATCTTTTTGACCCATTTTGCCACTCTGTGTCTTTTAATTGATGAATTTAGCCCATTAATATTGAGGGAGATGGTTGTCATAGGATTTAATGTCATCTTTGTAGATAACTTTCCTGTGTTTGCTGGTCTCTCTTGTCTTAGAGTAGACCTGTCAGTTTTTCCTTTAAGGCTGGGCTATCATCTGTGAAGTTTTTAAGCTGTTGTTTATCCATGAACCTATGTATTTTTCCTTCATACCTGAACATGATTCAGGCTGGGTGCAGTATTCTTGGTGAGGCATTCATTTCTTTCAGTTTTGTTACAATATCCCACCACTGTCTTCTGGCCTTGAGAGTTTCTTGTGACATGTCTGCGGTAAGTCTTAGGGATGCTCCTTTGAATGTAATTTCCCTTTTTGATCTTGCTGCATTCAGTATTCTATCTCTATCTGTGGGATTTGTCATTGTAATGAGGATGTGTCTGGGGGTGTTTTTCTTTGGGTCTCATTTGGCTTGTACTCTTCGGGCATGCAGGATTTGATTGCATATAATCATTAACTCTGGTAGTATGTCTTTGATGATGTCTTTGACAGTTGATTCTTCCTGTTGATCTTCTACTTGGGTCTCTGGGACTCCAATGATTCTTATGTTGTTTTTTTTTTGGGGGGTTTATCAAAGACTTCTATTTTCATCTGTTCAGATTCCTTGAGTACTTTTTCCATTCCCTGCTCATTTGTCCTAAGGTTCTTTTCCCATTTCTTCTGCTGTGTTGAGTTTTTCTACATCTCATCTTCCAGTAGTCCAATTCTCTCCTCAGCTGCTCTTACCCTGCTGTCAAGGCCATCCACTAAGGTTTTTAGTTGAGCTACCGTGTTTTTCAGGCCTGCTATTTCAGTTTGAAGTTTTGTGTGTTCTGTCTTTGTGTTCTGTTCAGATCGATCTATGCTTTCTTGGAGTTTTACAAACATATTCCATATTTCTATTTTAAGTTCCTTATCCGAGAGGTTAAGCAGAGGGTTGTGATTTTTAAGGTCGTCCAACCCATCATCTTCATTCTCCATGCCTAGTGTTTGCCTACGGCTTTCCGCATTGTTGCTGTAGTAGTGTGGATTTTCTTGCGTGTTGTGATGGGGTTTATTGGTTAGAAAGAGTGCACGGCTGCGAAGCGGACTCCAAGAATTGAGCAAAGAGAAAAGTACTAAAAACAAGCTCTTATCTATTAGGGATAAGAATTAATACTTATTTACAACTTACCTCCCACCCTGAATGTTTGCCATGTGGAAACAACTTAGGCTCCAGGGAACTAGACACCGACCCTCCAGCCTTTACTCCTGGATCCCAGACATAGAAACAACAGAGTTCTCCACAACAGCTCCAGGAGCAAATCCCCTCCAGGGCATTCACAATGCTACTCTGACCCAACATACACCAGCTCTAAATTGATAATCTGACAATGAGGAAATGGGAACAAATTGATCTAAGAGCAAACTGTCCTTCCTCATCAGCTAACGATAAGACAAAATCAGAAAACATGTCACCCTTTGATCTGTGCAAAAGCTAAGACCGCTATATAGACAACTGGTTGTTACAAGCAGGACTGGACAGAACACATCCAGGGACCACCAACAAGAACAGCAACAAAAAGCTATAGCATAGCTTTTGGTCTACGATTTGTTCAACAAACAAGATCTCCAATTCCAGAGGTCTGACTGAGACAATCGCAATTGAACAGGTTTTCCAGAAACATAACGAATGACCTTATCCCAGGCTCCATCCTAGGAGCAACATAATGACCAAGACCACTAACTAAGGAAAATGGATTAAAACAACACTGAAGAAGCATAACTGTTAGAACCACAAAGAAAGACTTTATCATAAGCTCCATTACTTGAGCTGCACATTCAACAAGATCCCTAGATACAGAGGTCTGATTTTACCATCCAAGGTGAAGCAGAAGTCTTCCATACACCACGAAAGCACCAAGGGGAGAGTAAATGATCATGCAAGGAGTCAATAGTTAATCCCATGACAGTATACTTCAGGGGTGGAGAAACCCTGTATCTATCTCCTAAGCCAAGGGAATTCCCTCTACAATATCCCCAATAGTTACTGTGCCTATGCAGGGTGAAAAAGAAAAGGAAAAAAAAGTGCAAAACAATTATTTTTCCACTTATTTATCGATTGATCCATTTTTTGATGTCTTTATTTTGGTGTAGTGATTGAAGTTGATGCCTCCAATATTATTTTATTTTATCTTCTCTTTCTCTTTCTTTTTGCACTCCAGCATGATTTGATTTCAGAACTGAGACTATTGAGTGGTGCTTGTCTTTATTGCTGTAGTGCTCACTGGATATTTAATTTGATATTTAATTAAATATTTAATTTGGTATTGTTGTTGTGTTTCAATTACCTTTTCACATCCTCTCTCAAACTGAGGTTGAAAGCCTCTAGAAGGACTTCGCTCATTTTCAGAGTATTTGACTTCTTTTTTCCCCCTTATTTTGTACCCCAATCTATTGTTTTTCTTTTCTTCAAACAAAACCACATAACTTGGTTTATCTAGCTCCGTATCTTAAATAGAGGGGAAACAAGGGAGGGTACCAGGACCAAACAGATATATGATCACTAATAGTAAACTAGACAAAGAGGGGACTCTAGCAGCCTGGAGGGGTGATGGTGGGGTGTATGGGTTGCAGAAAGGGAATTGGGATGAGGGGAGGACATATTTGGTGATGGGTATTTCTCTGATTCAATGTTAATATGTACTTAAAATACTACTGTGAAAGATATGTAAGCCATTATGATAAAAAATTATGTTTTAATCATAAATGTTCTATGTTATGTTACTATATTATGCTATGTTAGTTCACCTCAATATGTTAATCAATTTGTCTCTTGAATAAATTCTTACAATAAAAATATTTCATATAAAAATTTATAAAGGGCAAGGATGGACACGTTTTATGGACACGGCAGCACTCAGGGGTTACTCCTGGCTCCACGCTCAGAAATCACTCCTGGCAGGCTTAGGGGACCATATGGGACGCCAGGATTTGAACCAATGACCTTCTGCATGAAAGGCAAATGCCTTACCTCCAGCCCCAAAGATAGACATTTTTAATAATCAAAAGATATGTTCAACAGGAAGTAATCACATTCAGGAAAGGACCAGCAAAGTATTTAAAGCAATTATGGACAAAACTGAAAAAAAGACATCGATAGCAACACTATAATAGTGGGAGATCTCAACATCACCTTGTCACCCCTTGATAGGCCAACTAGGATGAAACCTAACAATATACTAACTCTAACAGAATAAACGGAATTAAGTGGGCTAGTAGATATACACAGAAAACTGGATATACATCCTTCTCCAGTGTACATGAAATTCTTCAGGATAGACCACATGCTGGCAAATAAAACATATCTCCATAAAATTAGAATTATGAGGATAAAAATTGTACTAACTACCTTCTCACATCATAATGCACTGAAATTAGAAGAAAACTACAAAGGGACACAGAAGGAAAACTTTAACACCTGGGAATTGAATAGCTAACTACAGAACAATCAGTGGGTCAGAGATGAAATCAAAGAGGAAATCAAAAGATTCCTGTAAACAAATTCAAATGAAGATACAAATTACCAGAATTTGTGAAACATGGCAAAAGCAGTGCTAAGAGGAAAATTGTTAGCTTTACAAACGCATATCAGAAGGGAGAAAGGGGTCTACATAAAAACATAATGACACAACTTAGAAAATTAGAAATTGATAAATAAAATGAATCAAAAATAGGCAGACAGAAAGAAGTAAAACTTAGAGCAGAAAGTAATGAAGCAGAAAACTAAAGAACAATTCAAAAGATCAATGAAAGCAAAAGTTAGTTCTTTGAAAAATGAAGATTGATAACCCACTAGCAAAACTCACAAAGAAAGGGAGGGATAAACTTAATAAACTAAATTAGAAATGAAAAAGGAGAGATTGCTACAGGCACAGCAGAGATTCAAAGGTAATCAGAGACTACTTTGAGAAACTCTATGTCACTAAACTTGAGAACCTGAAAGAAATGCACAAATTTTTAGACTCATAATCTTCCATGTTAGAATTAGGATGATCTAGTATATCTAAAAGGTCCATCACTGCTGAGGAAATTAAAATGATAATAAAAAGTCTTCTGAAAAACAAAGCACAGGCCCATATTGATTCACTAAAATATTCTTTCAAACCTCGAGAGGAATTACTACCAATACTTTTCAGGCTCTTTCATTAAATTGAAGAAAGAGAACACCCCCAAATAGTTGTTATGAACTTAACATCACCCTGGTATCAAAATCAGACAGAGATGCTGAAGGAATAAGAAAGAAAACTACAGGAAAATATCCCTGATAAACACAGATGCAAAAATTCTTAACAAAATCCTGGCAAAGAGGATCCAACACCTCATCAAGAACGTCATACACCATGACCATGTACGCTTTATTTCAGGAATGCAAGGATGGTTTAACATACATAACTCAATCAACATAATACACCATATCAACAAAAGGAATAAAAATAATAAACATATGATCATACCAATAGATAAAGCATTCGATAAGACCCACACCCACTCATGATAAAAAAAATCTCAACAAGATGGGAATGGAAGGAACTTTTCTCAATATAGTCAAGTCCATCTACCACAAGCCAATGGCAAATAGTATTCTCAATGGAGATAAAATTAAAACCTTTCCTCTAAAATCTGGTACAAGACAAGGCAGACCCCTTTCACTACTCTAAGCTCACTCTTTGTGGTGAGCTTCATGATGTGAACTGGACCTTCCAGCCTTCTCTTTGTCTCTGAGGAGTATTGCATAAAATGTCTTTTATTTTTCTTAAAACTCATTGATGAGTGAGACTATTCTGTGTCTATCTTTCTCTTCCTGACTTACTTCACTCAGCACAATAGATTCCATGTACATCATGTATAGAAAATTTTATTTTATTTATTTTTAATTATCTTTATTTAAACACCATGATTACAAATATAATTGTAGTTGTATGATTACAGTCATATAAAGAACACCCCCTTTCACCAGTACAGGATTCCCACCACCAATTTCAGATCTACCTACTCCCCACCCACCCTCACCTGTACTTGAGACAGGCTTTCTTTTTCCCCTCATTCATTTACATTGTTATGATAGTTTTCAGTGTAGTTATTTCTCTAACTGCACTTATCACTCTATGTGGTGAACTTCATGTCATGGGAGAAATAAGGGTTAGGACTGAGGCAGTAAAATATTAGAAATGGGGGGCCGGGTGGTAGCGCAGGAAGTAAGGTGCCTGCCTTGCCTGCTCTAGCCTTGGACGGACCGTGGTTCGATCCCCCGGCTCCCATATGGTCCCCAAGCCAGGAGTGACTTCTGAGCGGATAGCCAGGAGTAACCCCTGAGCATCACTGGGTGTGATCCAAACCCCCCCCCCAAATATATTAGATTGGAAATGAGCTTTTTAGGGCAGTATCAAGGTCGCAATACAACATGGATATTATGGATATATAAAATATATGCATACAGTACTGTCAATAGGAAAACAAGGAGAAAAAATTTCCAGAGATTTTCCCAACATAAACCAGTGCTAGAACGGCCCGCCCTCCTCCCAAAGTGCATTCCCATTAGTATAGGGAGAGGTAGGGGGAAATCCTGCTAACCCCTATAAAGTCCACCTAGACTGGCACCTATGGAAGGCCTGAAGTTCAAGGGAGAAAAAGGGGGATGGCTTGGGGCCTGCCAAGCCTCCCAGCACTCCCCAGGCTAGGGAGAAGGGCTCCGGAATGGGGCCTCCCCAAACCCTATACCCAGCAAGAGCTGGTCTCCAGAATCAAGGAGGAAATCGGAAGCCAGATGTCTGCCCTCCCTCCTCCCCATATACCTCCCCTATGGAGTACGGAGGGAGAGGGAAGCCTGAGGACCATTAAGAGTCCACCTGAACCCACTTCTGGCCATCTGAGCTGGCACCCAGGGAAGGCCTGCAGTCAGGGGGAAAAGACAAGGATGGCTGAGGGCCTGCCAAGCTTCCCAGCACTCCCCAGGCTAGGGAGAAGGACTCCAGTATGGGGCCTCCCCAAACCCTATACCTGGCAAGAGCTGGTCTCCAGAATCAAAGAAGAAACTGGAAGCCCGATGTCAGTCCGCCCTCCTCCCAGGAAAATTTTATGACTTCATCTCTCCTGACAGCTGCATAATATTCCATTATGTATATGTACCACAGTTTCTTTAGCCATTCATCTGTTGAAGGGCATCTTGGTTGTTTCCAGAGTCTGGCTATTGTAAATTATGCTGCAATGAATATAAGTATGTGGAAGGGATTTTTGTATTGTATTTTTGTGTTCCTAGGGTATATCCCAAGGAGTGGTATAGCTGGATCATATGGGAACTCAATTTCCAGGTTTTGGAGGAATCTCCATATTGCTTTCCATAAGGGTTGGACTAGATGGCATTCCCACCAGCAGTTCCTTTCTCTCCATATCCCTGTCAGCACTGCTTGTTCTCATTCTTTGTGATGTGTGCCAATCTCGGTGGCATGAGATACCTCATAGTTGTTTGATTTGCATCTCCCTGATGATTAGTGATGTGAAGCATTTTTTCATGTGAATGACCTTCTTATACACTAATAATGATAGAGAAGAAATGGACATTAAAAAAACCAATCCCACTTTCCCCAACTTTAAATTTTACTACAAAACAATGGTCATTGAAACAGCAGGGTACTGGAATAAAGAGAGATCCTCAGATCAATGGAATTGACTTGAGTATTCGGAGAATATCCCTCAGACATACAATCAATTAATGTTTGGTAAAGGGAAAAGATTCCCAAAATAAAACAAGGAAAGTCTCTTCAACAAATGGGCTCTGACAACTGGTCAACCACATACAAACTTGGACCCCCATTTAACACCAGGCACAAAAAACTCAAATCCAAATGTATTTGATATCATACCTGCAACCATAAGGTATATAAAGCAACATGTAGGTAAATACTCTATGATATTGATACTAAAGGCATCTTCAAGGAGGAAACATCACTCCAAACAACTGAAAGCAAAGATAAACAAATGGGACTATATTAAACTGAAAAGCTTATGTATATCATAGGAAATAGTGACTATAATACAATGGCCACCCACAGAATGGGAAAAACTATTCACCCAATACATTTGGATAAGGGCTATATCTAAGATATACAAATTACTGACAGAACTTAAGAAGAAAAAAATCTAACCCCATCAAAAGATTGGGAGAAGAAATGAATAGTCACTTCCTCAAAGAAGAAATACAAATGGCCAAAAGACACATGAAAAAGTGCTCCACATCACTAATCATAATGGAGATGCAGATCCAAAAATGTGGTATCATTTCATGTCACAGAGACTGGCATATCACACACACACACACACACACACACACACACACACTCACAAGAACAATCAGTGCTGACAGGGTTGTGGGGAGAAAGGACCTCTCATTCATTGCTAGTGGTATAGTCCATCCTTCATGGAAAACAATATGAAAATTCCTTAAAGAACTGTAAATTGAGCTCCCATATGATCCAGCTATATAACTAGGAATGAACCCTTGGAACATAAAAAAAAACACAATACAAAATGCTTTCTGAACATCTCTATCATTGCAGTGCTATTTACAATAGCCGGAATCTGGAAACAACCCAGATGCCCAACAACAGATGAGTGGCTAAAGAAATTGTGGTACATCTACACAATAGAATACTATGCAGCCATCAGGAAAAATGAAATCATGAGGTTTTTCTATACATGGATGGACATGAAAGCTATTATACTGAGTGAAATAAGTCATAGGGAGAGAGATAGATACAAAATATTCTCACTCATCTGTGGGATTTAAGAAAAATAAAAGACAGTATCTTAATAATACTCAGACAATAGAGATGAGGACTGGAAGGATAGGCCCACGATATAAAGCTTACCACAAAGAGTGATGAGTGCAATAGGACAAACACAAAAGTGACTGCAAAGCTGAGCTCACGGCATACCACAGTGAAGTGTGAGGGCACTTCTGCACTCTGATCCCTGTACTATCCACAGAGCCACCCTGCTAAGTGCAGTTTGATCTGCACTTGAAAAAACTACTATGTTGCATGTACTAAAGGTAGAGGTTCTTTTTATTTTTCATGTTTGGGTCACAACTGACCATGCTCAGGGCTGTGCTCTGGGATCATCCTGGAAGGGTTCATGGGACCCAGTGGGGGGCTGGGCATCAAACTATCAAACTAAGTTAGTCATGTGCAAGGTAAGCACTTTAATCCCTATACTGGTTTCCTACTCTAAATATTAGAGTCTTTTCATTTGTTTGTTTTCTTTTTTTCTTTATTTAAATATCTTGATTACATATATGATTGTGATTAGGTTTTGGTCATGTAAAGAACACCCCATTCACCAGTGCAACATTCCCACCACCAATGTCCCAAATCTCCCATCATCCCACCCCACCCCACCCCCACCTGTACTCCAGACAGGTTTTCCAGTTCCCTCATTCATTCACATGATTATGATAGTTCTCTGTGTAGTTGTTTCTATAACTGCACTCACCACTCTTTGTGATGAGCTTCATGAAGTGAGCTGGAAGTTCCAGTCCCCTTCTCATTGTCTCTGAGGATTGTTGCAAAAATGACTTTTATTTTTCTTAAAATCCATAGATGAGTGAGACTATTCTGCGTCTCTCTCTCCCTCTGACTTATTTCACACAGCATGATTGATTCCATGTACATCCATGTATAGGAAAATTTCATGACTTCATCTCTACTGATGGTTGCATAATATTCCATTGTGTATATGTACCACCGTTTCTTTTGCCATTCGTCTGTTGAAGGACATCTTGGTTGTTTCCAGAGCCTGGCTATTGTGAATAGTGCTGCAATAAATATAGGTGTGAGGAAGGGGTTTTTGTATTGTATTCTTGTGTTCTTAGGATATATCCCTAGAAGTGGAATAGCTGGGTCGAATGGGAGCTCAATTTTCAGATTTTGGAGGAATCTCCATATCGCTTTCCATAGAGGTTGGACTAGACGGCATTCCCACCATCAGTGGGATTTCTGTTATATCTCAGACTTCTGGTATGTTTGTTTTGAGAATCAGTATTTTCTATCCCTTTCTTCCATTCTTCCTTCTTTCATTCCTTCCGTTTTCCTCTCTCCCTCCTTCCCTCCATCATTTCCTTCATCTCTGCCTCTTCCTTCCTTTCTTCCCCTTTCCCTTTTCTTTCTCCTTTCCTTTCTTCTTTCCTTTCTCCTTTCCCCTTTCTCCTTTCCTTTCCTTCTTTCCTTTCCCCTTTCCTTTCTCTTCCTTTCCTTTTTTCTTTTCTTTCTCCTTTCCTTTTCTTTTTCTCCTTGCCTTTCCAATCTTTTCCTTTCCCTTCCTTTCCTTTCCATTTTTCTTTTCCCTTTACTTTCCCTTCCTTTCTTTTTCTTTCCCTTTCCTTTTCTACTTCCCTTTCCTTTCTTTTCTTTTTCTTTCCCCTTTCCTCTCTTTCCCCTTTCCTTTCTTTTCCCCTTCCTTTCCCTTTTCTCTTCTTTCCTTTCCTTTTCTATTTTCTTTCCTTTTTTCCTCTTTCCTTGCCTTATACACACGAGGTACATGTTCTTCTTCATCTCTGACCCTTGAGAATCTTTTTCAATGAGAAACTTTAGTGAGTTTAGGTATTACATTGTATTTTATATTAGCTTTTCAATCTCAACTTGGACCTGACATTTTCTTATCAAAAGAGGGACTTTTTTTGTATCTTTTAAAAAATTTATTGAGACCATTGTGAATTACAAGTATTTCATAGTTATATTTCAGGCATCTAGTGACAATGAATTCGGGCCATTCCCACCACCAGTGTTGACCTCCCTCCTCCAGAGTTTTCAGCATGCATCCCATACCTTCACCTTAGTCCCCTGGACTACTAGTGTAACAGGTCCATTTTGTGTTTAGCTTTGTCTAGGTCTCTTAATTCTATTGCCATTGATGTTGGTTTGGATATTTAGTTCTGACCAAATGCACCCGAGGCCCCTTAGGCCCATAGGCTCCATTCCCTTTTTTTGTTTTCTTTACTCAATTTGTAGCAAGACATAGAAATACAAGGTAAAACAAAGTGTTTTATATTCCAAGGTTCTATGAAACGGTGGAGCCCCATCTAGAAGATACAAATAAAATTTAAAAGCGGGGCCAGATGTGCCAGTTTTTTTCTTTTTGCAAAGGTGCAGTAAACATTGGAGGAATTAGAAAAAACCTCGACCTAAAAGAAATGATGTCTCTACCTATGAAAGCATACTATCATAAGACTGACTACAGGCTCTAGGCATGCTAATTTCCAACCCCAGAGTCTTTCTTTATGATCTCAGAAAAAGTTCTACTTAGTTGCGGTTGTTGTAGTCAGTCTTCTGTAATTAAAGATTTTGGGTTTTGCACAGACCCTAAGTCAAAGCTGGGGTGCCACTGAATGCTTCTGATTTCATTTCACCATTAGGTGGTGAGGTAGGGAAACCTGCTCTTAGAGCAAATTTTTGCTATTTCCTCATCATCAGGGTGTCGTATAAACCTACCCTGGAGCAAGTTGGTGCCAGGGAGGTATTAGTGTTTCCCCTGAAGGGACTTTGATTTCTGGTGCTGGTACAGAAAACTGTGCCAGTTTTACAGTTGGGATTTAAAGTTTGGGGTGGGATGGTAGAAGTCTTATCATCTGAGACCTAAGTTGTGAGTAACTTAGCGGCGGGGTCGCTGTCCAATAAGCTGAGCTCTCTGGCCTGCGGAGGCCCCGCCCAGCTGAGCCTCTGACCACGATGAGAATTCAAGGAAAATGTCGCCTCTTTCTGCCTATTTGTCAACTAGTGGCAGCAGAAGATCACGGCCGCTTCACTTTGCTTCACTGCTGCACACTTTTTCTAACCAACAAACCTCACCACAACACGCAGGAAAAGCAAAATTACAAGAGTGACAATGGTGAAACCTCGCAGGCAAACCCCAGGCACAGAAAATGAATATGAAATCTCCGATGATCTATTAAATTCCAACCACCTGATTAACCTCTCGGACAAGGAACCAAAAATAGCAATATGGGAGATGTTTCAAGAAGTGAAAGAAAGCATAAAGCAATCTGAACAGAACACAAAGACAGAAATCAGAAAACTCCAAACTGAAATAACAAAACTGAAAAAAAATATGGTGGCTCAACTGAAAACTTCAATGGATGGCCTTGCCAGCAGGGTATCATCAGCTGAGGAGAGAATCGGAGTACTGGAAGATGCGATGCAGAAAAACTCAACACAACAGAAGAAAATGGAAAAGAATCTTAAGACAAACGAACAGGCAATGGAAAAAGTACTCAAGGAATGTGAACAGATGAAAATAGAAATCTTTGATAAGCTCAACAGAAACAACATAAGAATCATTGGAGTCCCAGAGACCCAGGTAGGAGATCTCCAAGAAGAATCAACCGTCAAAGACATCATCAAAGATACTCCCAGAGTTAAAGACTACATGCATTCAAATCCTGCATACCCAAAGAGTACCAGCTAAAAGAGACCCAAAGAAAAACACCCCAAGACACATCCTCGTTACAATGACAAATCCCACAGATAGAGATAGAATACTGAATGCAGCAAGATCAAAAAGGGAAATTACATTCAAAGGAGCATCCCTAAGACTTACCACAGACATGTCATAAGAAACTCTCAAGGCCAGAAGACAATGGTGGGATATTGTGACAAGACTGAATGAAATGAATGCCTCACCGAGAATACTGCACCCAGCCCGACTCACATTGAGGTTTGAAGAAAAAATAAATAGCTTTATGGATAAACAACAGCTCAGAATCTTCACAAATGATAAACCAGCCTTAAAGGAAAACCTGATAGGTCTACTGTAAGTCAAGAGACCAACAAACACAGCAAACTTATCTACAAAGATGACATTAAATCCTATGATAATCATCTCCCTCAATGTCAATGGACTAAATTCACCAACTAAAAGGCAGAGAATGGCAAAATGGATCAAACAGATGAATCCGACCTTCTGCTGCCTACAAGAAACACATCTGAATAGTCAGAACAAACATAGACTCAAAATCAAAGACTGGAGGAAAAGCATCCAAGCAAACAACACCCTTAAAAAAGCTGGGGTGGCCATATTAATATGTGATGACACCAACGTTATACTCAGAAAAGTGGTAAGGAACAAAGATATACACTATGTACTAATCAAGGGATATGTGCAACAGGAAGAAATCAGACTATTAAACATATATACACCCAATGAGAGATCAGCAAATTATCTAATAAAATTACTGACGAATCTGAAAGAAGAAATAAATAATAAGACAATAATTGTGGGAGACCTCAACACGACCCTATAAACACTTGATAGGTCAGCAAGACTGAAAACCAACAAAAAATACTAGCCCTGAAATGTGTAATGGAAGAAAGAGGACTAGTAAGATAAATATAGGACACTCCATCCCAAGAAACCTGGATACATATTCTTCTCCAATGTACATGGGTCATTCTCCAGGATAGACTACATGCTGACACATAAAACATACTCCATAAAATCAAGAGAATAGAAATATCGCGGGCTACCTTTGCTGACCACAGGCTCTGAGATTAGATGTGAACTACAAAGCCACACAGAAGAAACACTTTAACAATTGGAAATTAAACACCATGCTACTGAACAAACAGTGGGTCCGAGATGAAATTAAAAAGGAAGTCAAAACTTTCCTGGAAACAAATGATAATGAAGACACAAACTGCCAGAATCTATGGGACACAGCAAAAGTGGTCCTGAGAGGAAAATTTTTAGCTCTACAAGCACACATCAGGAAGGAAGAAGGAGCATACCTGAATAACTTAATGACACAGCTCAAAAAATTAGAAAATGATCAACAAAAGGAACCAAAAATAGGGAGACAGAAAACAAAGCTGAAAGCAGAACTCAATGAAGTGGAAAACCGAAGAACAATACGAAAGATCAATGAAAGCAGAAGGTGGTTCTTTGAAAAAAATAAACAAGATTCATAGGCCACTGGCAAAATTCACAAAGAAAGAGAGAGAGAAAATCTGATAACCCGTATTAAAAATGAAAAGGGGGAGACCCGACAGATATTGCAGAGATCCAAAGGGTAATCAGAGACTACTTTGAGCAACTTTATGCTACTGAACATGAGAACCTAGAAGAAATGGAAAAATTCTTCGACACTTATAACCTTCCACAGTTAAGTAAGGAGGATGTAGAATATCTTAACACCCCCATCACCACTGAGGAAATTGAAAGTATAATCAAACATCTGCCCAAAAAGAAAAGCCCAGCTCCAGATGGATTCCCTAATGAATTTTTTAAAATCTTTCAAGAGGAGCTGCTACCAATTCTAGCAAGGCTCTTCCATGAAATTGAAAATCTGGGAACACTCCCAAATAGCTTCTATGAAGCCAACGTCACCTTGATACCAAAACCGGACAGAGATCCTGTCAAAAAAGAAAATTACAGACCAATATCCCTGATGAACGCTGATGGAAAGATTTTGAAAAAAAATCCTGGCAAATAGGATCCTATGCATCATCAAGAAGATCATACACTATGATCAAGTAGGCTTCATCCCAGGAATGCAAGGATGGTTTAACATCCGTAAATCTATCAACATAATACACAACATCAACAACAAGAAAAATAAAAATCACATGATCATATCAATAGACGCAGAAAAAGCATTTGATTAGGTCTTACACCCAATCTTGATCAAAACTCTCAGCAAGATGAGAATGGAAGGAACCTTTCTCAATCTAGTTGAAGTCATCTACCACAAGCCAATGGCAAATACTATTCTCAATGGAGAAAAACTAAAAACCTTTCCTCTAAACTCTGGTACAAGACAAGGCTGTCCATTCTCACCACTCCTCTTCAACATAGTACTGGAAGTTCTTGCTATAATGATAAGGCAAGAAAAAGATATCAAGGGAATCCAGATAGGAAAGGAAGAAGTCAAGCTCTCACTGTTTGCAGACGACATGATACTCTACTTAGAAAACCCTAAAGACTCTACCAAAAAGCTTCTAGAAACAATAGACTCATATAGCAGGGTGGCAGGCTACAAAATTAACACACAGAAATCCAATGGCCTTTTTATACACCAATAATGATAGGGAAGAGAAGGAAGTCAAGAAGGCAATCCCTTCACAATAGTGCCACACAAACTCAGATATCTTGAAGTCAACTTGACCAGAGACATGAAGGACCTATACAAAGAAAACTAAAGCCCTGCTCTAAGAAATAAGAGAGGATACACGGAAATGGAAACACATACCCTGCTCATCGATTGGCAGAATTAACATAATTAAAATGGCAATACTCCCCAAAGCATTATACAGATTTAATGCTATCCCCTTAAAAATACACATGACATTCTTCAAAGAAGTGGATCAAACACTTATGAAGTTCATCTGGAACAATAAACACCCTTGAATAGCTAAAGCGCTCCTAGGGAAAAGGAAAATGGGAGGCATTACTCTCCCCAACTTTAAACTGTACTACAAAACAATAGTCATCAAAACAGCATGTTTTTGGAATAAAAACCGACCCACAGATCAGTGGAATAGGCTTGAGTTCTCAGACATTGTCCCCCTGACATACAATTACCTAATTTTTGACAAAGGAGCTAGAAATCCTAAGTGGAGCAGGGAGGGCCTCTTCAACAAGTGGTATTGGCAGAACTGGTTGGTCACTTGCAAAAAAGCGAACATAGACCCCCAGTTAACATCATGTACGAAGGTAAAATCCAAATGGATTAAAGACCTTGATATCAGACCTGATATCATAAGGTATATAGAAGAACACGTGGTAAAACACTCCATGACATTGAGACAAAAGGCATCTTCAAGGAGGAAACTACACTTTCCAAACAAGTGGAAGTAGAGATCAACAGATGGAAATACATCAAACTGAGAAGCTTCTGCCCCTCAAAAGAAATAGTGCCCAGGATACAAGAGTCACCCACTGAGTGGGAGAAACTATTCACCCAACACCCATCAGACAAGGGGCTAAAATCCAAAATATACAGGGTACTGACAGAACTTTACAAGAAAAAGACATCTAACCCCATCAAAAATGGGGAGAATAAATGAACAGATACTTTGATAAAAAAGAAATACAAATGGCAAAAAGGCACATGAAATAATGCTCCTCGTCACTAATCATCAGGGAGATGCAAATAAAAACGATGAGATACCACCTCACACCACAGAGATTGACGTACATCACAAAGAATAAAAAAAATCAGTGCTGGCGGGGATGTGGAGAGAAAAGAGATCTTATCCATTGCTGGTGGGAATGCTGTCTAGTCCAACCTTTATGGAAATCTATATGGAAATTCCTCCAAAATCTGGAAATTGAGCTCCCATTCGACCCAGTTATTCCACTCCTAGGGATATACCCTAAGAATACAAAAATTCAATACAAAAACCCCTTCCTCACACCTATATTTATTGCAGTGCTATTCACAATAGTCAGACTCTGGAAACAACCAAGATGCCCTTCAACAGACGAATGGCTAAGGAAACTGTGGTACATATACACAATGGAATATTATGCAGCTGTCAGGAGAGATGAATTTCCTATACATGGATGTACGTGGAATCTACATGCTGAGTGAAATAAGTCAGAGGGAGAGAGAGAGATGCAAAATAGTCTCACTCATATATGGATTCTAAAGAAAATAAAAGTCATTTTAGCAACAATCAATAGAGACAATGAGAGGAGGGCTAGAACTTCCAGCTCATTTCATGAAGCTCACCACTAAGATTGGTGAGTGCAGTTATATAAATAACTACACAGAGAACTACCATAAGCATGTGAATGAATGAGGGAACTGGAAAGCCTGCCTAGTGTACAGGTGGGGTGGGGTGGGAGGGAGGGCGACTCGGGACATTGGTGGTGGAAATGTTGCACTGGTGAAGGGGGTGTTCTTTACATGACCGAAACCTAATCACAATCATATATGTAATCAAAATGTTTAAATAAAAAAAAGTTTTCTTGAGCTGGAGGCTGGTCTACCCAGCATGGGGTTTCGGGAAGCCCCAGGTGGAAGGCCTTCTCTCTAACTTCGGTGTGCTGGGGGTCTTGATAGGCTCCTAGCTGTCCCCTCTTCGGCCCCAGACCTCCAGGCCTCCTGGGGTGGCAGCCCAGGTGGTCAGACCAGGTGGGTTGGGGGGGTGTCCCCTCCTAGACGGGTCCCAAGCTGTCCCCGCCCTTTCCCTAGATCTGGGGTGGGAAAAGCCCAGGGTGTGGGGGCGGGTGGATCCTGGCTTCTGGCTCTCTGTCTATCCTTTCTTCAGCTGGAGGCAGTGTCTACCCAGCATGGGGTTTCGGGAAGCCCCATGTGCAAGGCCTTCTCTCTAACTTGGTGTGCTGTGGGCCTTGATAGGCTCCTAGCTGTCCCCTCTTCGTCCTTGGCCTCCAGGCCTCCTGGGGTGGCAGCCCAGGTGGTCAGACCAGGTGGGTTCGGGGGGGGGGTGTCCCCTCCTAGACAGGGTCCCAAGCTTTCCCCGCCCTTCCCCTAGATCTGAGGTGGGAAAAGCCCAGGGTGTGGGGTGGGTGGATCCTGGCTTATGGCTCTCTGTCTATCCTTTCTTGAGCTGGAGGCAGGGTCTACCCAGCATGGGGTTTTGGGAAGCCCCATGTGGAAGGCCTTCTTTCTAACTTGGGTGTGCTGGGGGCCTTGATAGGCTCCTAGCTGTCCCCTCTTCGGCCTCCGGCCTCCAGGCCTCCTGGGGTGGAAACCATGCGGGGGCTAACACCCCCTCGTGCACTGATTTTTATTAAGAATATTCCCCATCCTTATGTTATTTTTTGTGTATCCAGAATGTCTACTTGTATTCTGCCCTTTCCCACTCCCCTACAAAATTTATTTTTTACTCCTTTACTCTTATCGTCCCAAACACCACTAACCCACATTACTCTTTTTAACTTCAGTGCTTCACAATCCTAATCACAGACCAACACCATGTGTTGTGTTTAACAACCCTGAACTATTTCAAAAGACATACAATGGACACAAATTTCTTTCGAATATTCTCTTTTTTTTCTCTTTGACATCTATAAATCTTACTAAATATTCTCTTAACAAAGACGGTTCTAACCACTTTTTTTCTTCTCTTTATGAGTTGTTCAATAAGTAATTCTGGTGATAGAATCCCCCAGTTAATGCTTTTGATTGAACCATGTCATTGAGTTTGTTGGACTTGTACTTGTGCTCCCCATATTCGCCAATAACACCATGTGGCATTGTTCCTTTTTGCATAGGCACATTAAAATGGGAAATTACTATCCATACAGATAAGATCTTATTTAATAGAGATTGGAACACACAAATCTTGTAGTGTAAAGGGACCTTATACCCTGAACACTGACATAATGACCTGGCACAGGCCTCAGAAGAAAGGGCATTATCCATTCACCTCTGAACCATGGAAGCCATCCACGAAACATTCAAGTTGTCTAGAACATCACCAGGAAACAATCCTCTATCACGGAAGACCCTACCACTGCTCAAAAGTCGAACTGCTCATAATTGTCTTCCCTTAACACTGAGAAGACTAACAACAACAAGGACCAGCTTACAGGATAGGGCTTCATGCATTGCCTTTTTTTTATGAGGTGAGGCAGGAGGACGCTCCACATCCTAACTTCAATGCAGGATATGCAGATTCCAGGATCTTTGATACAGAAACATGATACCAACAACAGAGACTGTGTAAAAAATAAAAGTGTGTTGGCACTACAATGTATTGGATTGGACTATCTAGTTTGCCTGGAGCCTAGAGTTGGTCTTATGCCAGAAAACTTCAG
>PVKC010015133.1:0-21678 GCA_004027635.1 Crocidura indochinensis | reverse complement strand
AGGACGGACCACTGTTTGATCCCCTGGCGTCCCAAATGGTCCCCTAAGCCAGGAGCGATTTCTGAGCACGTAGCCAGGAGTAATCCCATAGTATCACTGGGTGTGGCCCCAAAACAAAAAAAATATAAAAAATAAAATAATTATTAAAAATATAAAAAAGATGGGGCCCGGGAGATAGCATGGGGGTAAGGCGTTTGCCTTTCATGCAAAAGATCATAGGTTCGAATCCCGGTGTCCCATATGGTCCTCCCTGCCTGCCAGGAGCAATTTCTGAGCATGGAGCCAGGAGTAACCCCTGAGCACTGCCGGGTGTGACCCCCCCCCAAAAAAAAAAACACCAAAAAATATAAAAAAGAGAGAGATAAAGTAATTAGTTGAAACACACACACAAAGAATCCTGAAAAAAAAAAAGAAACAGAACACCAATAGAAACTCTGGTAAGCTTTGATTTAAAATTTGTAGTTAAGCTAATTGTATTGTGCCAAGACTATTTAGCTTTAATAATTATACCATGATTCGTAAGATGTTCACAAGAGGAGAAGTTAAGTTGGGTATCTATTGGTATTCTAATATACCTTTGTAATTCTGTGAAGGCACAATGATTCCAGAAGGAAAAATAAAAATGACCAGAATTAATTTGTTAATATCCTGTGAATTATACAATCCCCAATGTAAACAAACACTGAGATAAATTAATATAACTATGATTTAGGGATGCTTGGAAATAAGGAAGGGGGCATTCTGAACCTTGGGATAATGGTTGAGGAAATTGCGCACAGACATTGGTAGATATGATTCAGCAAGGATAGTATTTGTATTACATGAAAAAGAAAGACAGAAAAATAACTTAAGGAGAGAGTAAAATCATGGACAACAAGACACATTAAAAATCTGAGATCAAGTCAGATAGTCTAATTTAGTAGGGCCTCAAAAGGGAAAGAGACAGAATAAGGTTGAAGAAATATGTTAAAATATAATTGTTGAAACATATGAAATCAATGAAAGAAATAAGGCAAAAGATCCCAAAGGTAAAGAGAAAAATATTCTAGAAAATAAAATTTATGGAAAAATTTACTAAACAAATAAAAGTTGAATGTAACAGCAGACTTTTACTAGAAAAGTATCACATTTTTGGTGGCGCTGGAGGTAAGGCAGGTGCCTTACCGTGCTAGCCTTGGACAGACCGCGGTTCGATCCCCCGTGCCCCATATGGTCCCCCAGGCCAGGGGCGACTTCTGAGTGCATAGCCAGGAGTAACCCCTGAGCGTCACTGGGTGTGGCCCAAAAACCAAAAACCAAAAAAAAAAAAAAAATAAAGAAGTATCAAATTTTTAAGACCAGAGCAATTTCACAGAGGTATGACATTGCCTTGCACGTAGCTGACCCAGGACAGATCTGGGTTTGATCCCGACATCCTATATAGTCCCCCAAGCTGAAAGTAATTTCTGAGCACATAGCCAGGAATAACCCCTGAGCATCATTAGGTGTGGCCCCCCCAAAATTAAAGTTCTTCATTTGAAGAAAAATATCATGTCTATTACATAGGTATATGAAAATTAACAAAAAATAATAAGATATGAATAAATGTGAATGAACTAAAATATTTTTCTTAATTTTTAAACTGTGGAGGTAGGATAATGACTGTTGAAAATAAAAATAATTGTCTGTGGGCATATATACCATGTAGAAAGCAAATATTTGAGAGCAATAGTTCAAAAGATACAAATTAATCAAATATATTATTTCAAGTTATTTCCTACAAAGTGTTATGATATTATTTAAAATAGACTTATATCATAAACCCAAAGCAAAACAAATGCAGCCAATAATAAATTCATAAAACTTAGTGATACATAGAAGTAGAATGACATGTAGTAGTAGAATGTGGAGACACATACCCTGTTCATGGATTGGGAGGATTAACATCATTAAAATGGCAATACTCCCCAAAACACTGTACAGATTTAGTGCAATTCCTCTAAAGATAAGCATGACTTTCTTCAAAGAAGTGGATCAAACACTTCTGAAATTCATTTGGAACAATAAAAACCCATGATTAGCTAGAGCAACCCTTACATAAAAGAAGATGGGAGGCATCACTTTCCCCAACTTTTAAATGTACTACAAAGCAATAGTCATTAAAACAACAAGGTATTGGAACAAAAAATGATACTCAGATCACTGGAATAGACTTGAGTATTCAGAAAATGTTTCTCATACATACAATCAATCTATAATAAAGAGGCAAGAATGCAAAATGAAGCAAGGAAAGTCTCTGCAGCAAGTGGTTTTGGGACAACTGCCCAGCCACATGCAAAAAAAGTGAACTCTAACCTCCATTTAACACTATGCACAGAGGTCAAATCCAAATGGATTAAAGACCTTGAATTCAGACCCAAAACCATAAGGTATATATAATAACACATAGGTAAAACAATCCATGACACTGAGAATAAAGGCACCTTCAAGGAGGAAACATCACTGTCCAAGCAAATTGAAGTGGAGATAAACAGATGGTATAATAGTAAGCTTCTGTACCCAAAGGAAATAGTGAGGAGGATACAAAGGCCACCCAGAGAATGGGAGAAAATATTCACCCAATACCCATAAACTATACAAGATACAGAACTTAACTAAAAAAATATCTAACTCAATAAAAAAAATGGGGAGAAGTGAACAGACGCTTCCTCAAAGAAGAAATACAAATGGCCAAAAGACGCATAAAAGTGCTTAACATCACTAAGTATCAGTGAAATACAAAGCAAAACAACAATGATGCACCATGTCACACCATAGAGACTGGCACACATCATAAATAACAAGAACAATCAGTGCAGGTGGGGATGTGGAGAGAAAGGAACTCTCATTCACTGCTGGTGGGAAAGCTGTCTAGTCCAATCTTTATGAAAAAAAATGGATATTCCTCAAAAAACTGGAAATTGAGCTTCCATACAATCCAGCTATACCACTCCTTAGTAACACAAAAACACAGTACAAAAGTGCCTTCTTGACATTTATATTATTCATTGCAGCACTATTTACAATAGCCAGAATCTGCAAACAACCCAGATTCTCTTCAACTGATTAATGACTAAAGAAACTGTGATATATATATATATATATATATGTATATGTATATACATATATATATATATATCACAGTCATGAACTTTTCCTATACATGCTTGGGCATGGAAACTATTATACTGAGTGAAATAAGTCAGAGGGAGAGAGATAGAAGTCTCACTTTCTATGGGTTTTGAGAAAAATAAAAGACATTATTGTAATAATGCCCAGAGACAACAGAGATGAGAACTGCAAGGACTGGACCTCGATGTGAAGCTCACCATAAGGAGTGGTGAGTTTAGTTAGAGAGATGACTACATGAATTATCATGGAAATGTTAATGAGTGAGAGAAGTAGAATTTCTGTCTTAAATACAGGCAGAGGATAGGAAAGGAGGGAGATGGGGGACATTAGTGGTGGGAAGGTTGTACTGGTGAAGGGGGTTGGTTTTTTTTATGACTGAAATTCAACTACAAAAGTGTTTTTATTCTTGGTGTTTAAATAAAGATACTACTTCACAACAATTTTTTTAAAATAATGAGTGTTGATATATGTGTGGAAAGGTGGAAAGAGAAGTAGAAGAATGACAGTGTGATCTCCCAGTGCCTAAGTTTACATGCTACTTAAAACTTTTTATTCCTTTCTTTTATTTTGGGTTTTTTTGGGGTGGGGGCATACACGGTGATGCTCAGGGGTTACTTCTGGCTATGTATGTGCTCAGAATTTGCTCCAGGCTTGAAGAAACATGTGGAACTCTGGGGGATCGAACCTTGGTTCATCCTAGGCTAGTGTGGGCAAGGCAAACTCCTTACCCCTTGCGCCACTGCATCGAGCCCGACTTCTTATTCCTTATTAATAATAGTCCTTTCCCCTTTTCTATGTGAAATTATACCTATGTACAAAGTCATAGGTAAGTTCTGAGAGGTACTTGATATGTAGTATTTTACATATAATATATATTTGTATTTTCAGTTAAAATCAGATATTTATGAAATGAGCACATAAAACACTCCACAATTACTGTAATGCCTAGAACTTATTTATGACTGTCATATTCATATTTACTTAAATATGTTAATAAATTTAAAAACTGTGATTTTCTTCTTTTCTAAGGTGGGAATAATGAAGTTCACAGTAAATAAACTGCAAAATGGGTATTACACATAAGTTTATTCTTACTAATTAATAATTGTTACAGTCATTGTTTTGTGAAACTTTTGCCGTATAGGTGATGCATTTATATTAATCAAATGTATTTGATTTGTTTTCATGACTTAGAAATAGTCACAATTTGGGGACTGGGCGGTGGCGCTGGAGGTAAGGTGCCTGCCTTGCCTGCGCTAGCCTAGGACAGACTGCAGTTCGATCTCCCGGTTTCCCATATGGTCCCCAAGCCAGGAGCGACTTCTGAGCGCATAGCTAGGAGTAACCCCTGAGCGTCACCGGGTGTGGCCCAAAAGCCCCCAAAAAAAAGAAAAAAAAAGAAATAGTCACAATTTCATAGTCTCCATGGTTCAATATCAAAACTTTAGCTTTTTGTTTTTGTTTTTAGTTTTTTTTTTCCTTTGGTTCGGGGACCACACCCAGTAATGCTCAGGTGTTACTTCTGCCTGTGCACTCAAAAATTGCCTCTGGGATGGGCGACCATATGGGACAATGGGGATAGAACCACTGCCTCATGCAAGGCAAAGGCCCTACTGCTGTCACACTGCTCCAACCCAGCTTTTGTTTTTAATTTTGTTTTGGGGGAATACACAGCGATGCTCAGGGGTTACTCTGGTACTAAAAAATCACTCCTGGCAGGCTCAGGGGACTATATGGAATGCCAATGATCAAACCCAGGTCAGTTGCATGCAGGACTCAGTTGTGTGCCAGGCAAATGCCCTATCACTGTGCTATGGCTCTGGCCCCAATCTTAGCTTCTGCTCCTTTCCAGTGCTCTCCACTAACAGAGACTTAATAGAGAGGGTAAGGATCTTGCTTCTCATCTGACTGACCCTGACCCTGGTTCAAATTCTAATATCTCATATATTCCCAGAGCATTCAGGGGTCACTTCTAAGCACAGAGCCAGAAATTGCACCACTAGGTTGGTCCCAAAACTAAAGAAACCAACTAACAAAGAAACAAAATAATAAAACTCGGTTTTCTGTCATGAGTTTAATGTGTGGAAAACCTACACATCAACTAGTTTTCTCATTTATTTTACAGTTAAAAGGATAAATGTGGAGCTCCATATATAATGTAGGCAATTATAAGGTTAAATATGAATCTAAGAACACAGAAATAACTCTTTTTTAAATTTTTTCCTCAGTAAAATGCTTCTAGGCATTAACCTAGGATTTGCATGTGGTAGTTTGAATCTTGAAACTGGGTTATTTGCTATCTGTAAAACACTGAGAGTGAATAACACAGTTTACATTAGCAATGAGATCTTTTTCTGAAAGGATTGAGGCTAAACTGCTATTTAACTTTCCATGTTTGGAAAAGGAACTGGAATAAGCACTTAAATCCCTTCCCTCCATTTTTGTAATATGAGTCAAGCAGCAGAAAAGCTCTCCTCTTTCCCCTCACAAAGAAAAAAAAATTATGTTCCTATCTGGTTTAGAGCTATCTAATGACCAAAGAAAATCCCAAGATCTCCCCCATCCTGAAAAGCTACTTGTTTAATGGAGCATTCAGTTTGTCAGGGACAACATAGCCAATTTAATTGGCAACCGAGGAGCAGATGGATCCCGAAGTCTGTTTAAGCACCTGATATGCCTGAAATAGTTATTGAAAGACCCACATGTGGTTTTTAAGTTGCAGGGAACTGAATATTATGAAAACTTAACTCATAATTTGTGATGTCATTTAGAATTTCACAAGCTGTTATTTTCCAGATTATTCTATGAATAAAGGTATCCCTGAGAGGAACATAAAAGATCTTTATGTTATTTTTTGAAAACACTCAATTTCTCAATAAATTTTCAATTGATTTTGAAAACAACATTTCCCCAATTTGTGCTGTTCAGCATTAGTATTCTAAAATATCGTGCTTGGTGTTCACCAGGGACTTTTGGTTCATATTTATAGTTCATTCATTCAACAAGTGCTATCCATTTCCAAAAATACAAAATCCCACAGGGAAATCTAACTGTTGATTTAAACTCTTAGCCCTCCTTAAACATTTAAAAAAAAGTTTTGGGCACCGTGATTTACAAGTTATGAGTAGAAATCCATACATGAATTATTCTAGCACTACACCTCTATCAAGGTGTCAACTTCCCTTCACTACTGTCCCAGGATCCCTCACCCATCCTCCCTACTCCTGGAGGTAAGTTTCCTACAAATTCTTCAATAAACTTTTCAACCTTTAAAGATTAACAATCAGAATAGAAGTAACACCAGGAGTTACTTGCAAAACACCAATTGGTTTAATAAGTAACGAAATTAATGTTTACTGATCTCTATAAGGGTGAAAAAATCCTGAGTCAAAGAAATGATACAGGTTTTAAGCAACACTGCATGTTACTGACTTGGGTTTCATCCCTGACACCACGTAGCCCCGTGAGTATCTCTTGGTAAAACTCCTGATCACCAAGACAAGAATATACATTCAATCCATTATTTTTACTTTCTGCAGAAAGGAAACATTTGTTGGGTAGAAGGAAAGCTTTTTGGATTATGGAAACAGGAAGAAAGCTCAAAGACATGGATTTCAGACCTGGGACACACAGGGCCCTGGATTTGATCCCCAATAGCACATGGTCTCTCTGTCCCTTCCAGGTGTAATTTTATGGAGTCTAACATCATAGAAGAGGCAAAAAGATGCAAAACACTTCATAAACTAGATAGCTTTTGACTTGTTTGGAAGGAAGGAAGCAAAATGTCATAGGAAAGGTTGCAGGATAATGAATGGTAATTGCATAAGCAAAATATTGTCTAAATAGTAAAATACACAACTAGTTTTGTCAATCTGAATAAAACTACTATCTTGATGATCTCAGCCATCACTTGTTCAAATCATATTAAAGTTGTTTGTTTTTCAAAATCATCTTCAACAGCATTTCAGTTAATTTTTGATGGTTAATGGTTTTGTGCTAATGATTTCCTATCATAATTCCTCAATCTAAACAAAACAATGTGCAACATAATAACATATGTGACACTTAATAAATGCAAATCTTATTCAAACACAGTAAAACTCATGATTATTTTTGTCTCGCCTTTGATCAATTGTTTTTGGTCCAATTATTTTATCTTTGCTTCAAAATTTAAACATAAGAATTTAATTTTATCACAGTGTTCCATAATATTAGGACATACATATTTTAAATTGATGGCCACTAAATTTTCTAGGATTTAGTTTTCCTGATTGCATATGCAAAAATTTGGATACCTTGATCCAAGTAACTTTTTTCTATTTGTCTGTTTACCAAATATATCTTAGTTCAACAGCACACAGCTCTGTACCAGTTCCAAATACTAACTTTAGTCCATGTGCAATAAATTCTCTGTGCCTGACTTTAACACAGAAATGTTTACCAAAATATATTTTAATATATTTTTTCATATTAGGGCAAGAAGTTGCTTATACACAAAGTGTCAAAAAGAGTCATCTGAAGATGGTATTGTGAATGCCCATCAATACACTTGAGGTCTGGCCAGCAGTGCCAAGTTTAAAGGCGTAAGGGAAGCAGCTATTTGGAGAAGGAAGTGCACTGACTGAGAATAGGAAGTGTGTTCTGTTCCCAGCTCCATCAAGCACTCACTGTAACTTAGTTAAATCCTCAACTTCTCTGGACTTGGTCTCATTAAGCTATGAAAAATAGATTCAAGTGAAGACTTACTACTAGTTTAGATAAGGAAAAACTCTGATTCTATGGGAGATTCATGATTCAGTATCTTGTTATTAAACAATAGCAAATTATTGAAATTCATTTGGATTCACCTAGAAGAACCTGTGCTTTCATTTTGCACATCAAGTGCATAATTTGGGAAGTCTTTTCTATCATTACTTTTGTTAACCCTTGGATTGAATCTTCAGGTAAAAACAAATGTTCTACCTAAATGCTTCAGCTTCTCTCCTGAGTCCCACTAGGTTTCTGGATCTCCAGGGTGACCTGGATCTTCTTTCCCACTCAGTTATGTGGGAAACAAAAACCTTAATGATTTGCAATGCTGAAATGGAAAGTATGTCAGGCCAGAGCTACATTATTAGCCTGGAAGATAAGCAGAAAAAATAATTGAAACTCAGAACAGCTGCAGTCTTTACTAGGTCCTTAAATTTCTAGTAATTTAGTACTAAAGAGAACTTAAATATCTTTCAGGTTTTGTTTTTTTTTTGCAAAGGTCATGGGAAATAAAAGCAAAAATAAGAGGGTTATGATAGTTTATAGAACACTTTTATTTATTAAAAGTTTTAAGTAGCATACTTTCTATTTAGCACTATAGTAATTTATAATACTAACTTTTATAATTATATTCCAGGTTAAAAAGGAAACTTTATAAGACTAAAGCTTTATTTTGAAATAAATTACATGTACAATGAAGTACATACATTTTCATTTATGAACATTATTTTTTGACTAAACAGTTTTTACACATACACCCTTGATCCAAGTTTGAGCCCCAGCATCCCATAGGATTCCCTGATTGGTGCCAGTAGTTATCCCTGAGTGCAGATCCAGGAAAAGACCCTAAGCACCACCAGTATGGGACAAAAAAAAAAAAAAAAGAAAAGAAAAATAGTACATATCTATTACTATATTTTTGATCCATTTTATGTAGAAGGATCAGAAGTTTTACCAGTATGAAATATTATTGAATTAATGAATCCACTAATGATAATTGATTATGACAGGGTTTTTTCTTTATTTTTATTAAAAAAAAAAACCCTTCACAAATGCAACATTCCCAGCACCAATGTCCCAAGTGTCCCTCCTCCCCACCCCACACTGGTCAGTACTCTAGAAAGGCTTTCTATTTCCCTCATTCAGTCACATTTTGTTATGATGCTTCTCAGTGTAATTTCTCTAAGTGCACTCATCACTCTCTGTGGTGGGCTTCAAGTCATGAGCTGGACCTTCCAGTCCTCCTCTCTTTTGTCTCTGAGAATCATTGCACATATATCTTTTATTTTTCTCAAAACCCATAGATGAGGGAGAACATTTTCTCTCTCTGACTTATTTCACTCAGCATAATAGATTCCATTTATTTATTTCTATATTTGGGCTATTGGCATTAAATATGAATCCACATCTTGTCACCAGACTCCAAGACAAAAATCTATGTGGCAATTTTAGTATTGAATATTTTCCTTCAAGTTATTAAAATATATTTGAAAATGTTTTATTTACTTTTATCTGCTGCCATCTTTGGGAAATACTAATAAAAATCCTTTATCACTCAAAAAAAAAAACAACGAAAAGATATCTAGCCTCAAGTATCAACTCTTATGTTCATACTTGTTTATATTTAAGGCAAGTGTCAAATTCCTACTCATTGTTTTTCTTATTAATTATCTAAAATAATTTAACAATGACCTTCTCTCATAATGCCCTGAAATCCCAAATACCCAAAATAATGCTTTTTAGAGGAATTCTAAGATTTTTTATCATATTTTCACATAAAAAATTTATTAGTCCTTTCTCAATTTATTAAAATGGTTACAGAATACTTCATTAATGTGCATATAATACGTGAATGAATTCTAAGGCAAATTATATTTAATATGAATATTAATAGTTATAGAATTTTGGAGAATGAGAAAATGCCTGTGAAATTAATAGAAAGTACACATGGGGCCGGGTGGTGGCGCTGCAGGTAAGGTACCTGCGCTAACCTAGGTCGGACCGCGGTTCAATCCCCCCATTCCCCATATGGTCCCCCGTGCCTGCCAGGAGCGACTTCTGAGCGAATAGCCAGGAGTAACCCCTGAGCGTCACCGGGTGTGACCCAAAAACAAAACAAAAAAAAAAAGTACACATAAGGTAGTTTTCTGGGACAGATAAAGGTTGGTGAAAACCAAAGTACAGACATTTGAGGACATAACAACAATAATCACATGAAATTGATGGCCAAGATTGTAAGCAAAGTTGCTAGTTAGAGTATGAAATGTTCATGCCAACAGCTACCTATTTAATCACCCCAAAGAGAAAAGTAGACATTGTGGATGGAGGCTAGTAGGAAAGCAGTTGGAAGTCTATGGATTAATATTGTGTGGTAAGAGTAACTAATGCTTTGGCTAATGTTGCAGTAACCTTAACCACAGTCCTTGAAAACAGCTATTTGTACTCTCTCTCTCTCTCCATATATATTCATGTACATACTCATACATATTTGGATGGATATATGTATATAATTCTACATCAATACCAGTACATTATTTCTCTAGATTTACAGTGAGAGAAGGAAAGGGGGATGTTCAATATAAATGATCCAAAAATTGAGGCCATTTTTAAAACTGAAAATAAGGTCTACAGAGAGAGAGAGAGAGAGAGAGAGAGAGAGAGAGAACAGGGGATGATGCATGTGTCTCTTTAATATTAAGAGGAATAGTATAAATTCCACTCCAGCACCATTCATTCCTTTCTATTTTATTGAAAGACTTGAAATGTTTTAGTCCAGAGATTTTCTGTCTTTTCAGTTGAGTAAGAATTATCTATGTGAACTAACTTTTCCCTGATCACTTTCACTATATATATGTATAACTATTTACTAGAATTATGCAGTGATGATACATATGATTCAGTAAATTCTGCAACTGTCACTTTCCTTCTGCTTTCTATTAAATGATACACAAACCAATCCTTGGCTGGTGGGCCCAACACATGCATTTGGTTTATAATTTTTTTTATTCATCTCAGTCTACTTATAATAGTGAAGTCCTGTGTTCTTAAGTATTAATAAATACGCTTCAGCTAAAAAAAGGAACCTCAAACAGGAAGCATTTTATAGAGACACACATCTGATTATAAAAATCATCAAAAATAAGGCCAAAGGTTGACTGATTCTGGCTACAAATTAATCCTACTGTGAGATGACTTTTAGCTATCCCCAACTTCTTAGAAGTGTGCTAAAAATTGCAGTGCTTGAAATTCTCTTGGAGTTTTTTCAGTTAGGGATGGAAGTGAATGGTCATGGAGTCTAGGTGTACTCTGAGGCCATGGAAATGTGCTGTTTCATATCTATAAATTGGTCTTTAGTCTCTAGAGATTAGCTATATCATCTGCTATCTGGACAGTGATTGTTAAAAATTCAAATGAAATAAAAACTGTGTTTACCCTGGTAAGACTCTTTAAAATTCATCATCTTTATATAGTTATGTGGCACATAAAGAGGCAATCATCTTTCTCTTTCCTATTCTACATTGCATGATTCTCTTAAATTTCAATTTGTTGCAAATATTCAATCATCTATCAGCACTTTTTAAATATGGTTCCTTACATATTTAATCATTTTGGTAAAATGAAATAAATATTGCGATGGGTATGACTTTTGTGTTCATGCCTTTATGTTTTTCATATATATATATTCAATATTTTGTTATATATGTTATATATATTACATATGTTGAATATACATGTCCAAACGTTAATTCCTGGATTATATGATAGCTCTATATTTAGTTTCTTTATTTTTTTTCTTTTTCCTTTTGGTTTTTGGTGACACTCAGGGGTTACAACTGGCTATGTGCTTAGAAATCTCCCCTGGCTTAGGGGACTATATGGGACTCTGGGATTTAACCGAGATCCATCCTGGATCAGCTGTGTGCAAGGTAAAAGCCCTACTGCTGTGCTATTGCTCCAGTCCCTACATTTATCTTAAGGAAGCACCATAGTGTTTCCTAAAATAGTCACAGTGGACCAGAGTGTTATTACAGCAGGTGGGACACTTTGCATTCCCTAATTCAATAGATTTGAGCCCTTACATCCCAGATATTTCCCTTATCCTTTTAGGCATGATCCCGGAGTACAGAGCCAGGTATAAGACCAGAACACTGGCTGTGGCCCCCAAACCAAAATAAAATGAAATAATAAAATGGCTACATTGAATTACATTCCCCACACTGTGCAACAGTTTGTTAATCTCCCTGCCCTCTACATACTTGTGAAAACTTTAGATGTGACATATTCTCACAGTTGTGAGTTTGTATCTCATTGGTGGCCTTTATTTAAATTTCCATGATGTTTTTTGGGGTTTTTTTTGGGGGGGGTCACACCCGGCATTGCTCAGGGGATACTCCTGGCTCCATGCTCAGAAATTGCTCCTGGCAGGCACGGGGAACCATATGGGGCATCGGGATTCGAACCGATGACCTTTTGCATGAAAGGCAACCGCCTTACCTCCATGCTATCTCCCGGGTTCCTAAATTTCCATGATGATTAATGATTCTAAACATGTATATTTGTCTAACAGTCACATCTATATTTTCCTGGAGAGGTGATTATTCAATTTTATATCAATTTATTTACTTATATATTTTAAGTTGTATGACTCCTTTATAGATCTTGATTTTTAGTCCCTTCTCAGTATATGATATGCAAATATTATCTCTAATTTGATAGGCTATTTTATCATCCTGTTTATAATTTTTATTGCTCTTAAGTTGCTTTCAATATAATTTAGTCTCACTTGTTATTCGTTATTTTCATTTTTAAGATACTGGAATTAAGTTTTCAAAACTACCTCTAATGCTAATGCATGGACTATTTCGCCTATGTTATCTTATATGAACCGGATGTTTTCAGATCTTATATCTAAATCCTTAGTCCATTTTGAATTATTTAAATATAAGATTAGGGAATATTGCAATCTAATTATTTTTATAATGCTCTTCAACTTTTTTTTTTTTTGGTTTTTGGGCCACACCCAGCGGTATTCAAGGGCTACTCCTGGCTGTCTGCTCAGAAATAGCTCCTGGCAGGTACGGGGGACCATATGGGACACCGGGATTCAAACCAACCACCTTTGGTCCTGGATTGGCTGCTTGCAAGGCAGATGCCACTGTGTTAACTCTCTGGGCCCCAATGCTCTTCAACTTAAGCATTACCATTGTTAAATAGATTTTCCTTTCTCAATGATACTGTCCAATATCACAAATCAAATAACAATATCTTTGGTCAATTTGGGTACTTTCAATTCTGTTCTTTGCCAGTATAGAGGGAAATTGCACAAGCACATAAATACAAAGATGCAATACTCATTGTGGGTTTGAGATGAGGGTTTTAGAAAATGGTTATCCAGAATAAACCATAGAATCTGTATCTATGTAAATAGTGACTGGCATATAAAGGACCAGTTAAATATGCTGTAATGCAATTTATTTGATTGAAATATCTCTGTCCTACCTAGATTTCAAGTTCTCTGGGAATCTGTGGGTTATCAAATACTATTTAATAATTTTTCAGTAAATTAAACAGTTTGTTTCCATAATCAGGGATCATATATTCTCCTAATTTTTATGGAAAGCAATAACATATTCCTTTTTCTAAACCAAATTCCTATTGTGTCTCATAAGGATTCATCTTTCATTGCAGAACACAAAGCTTAGACTGTAGGCACAATTGTGTCACTGTGAATATACATTTTCATGTTTTTTGACTTTGTAACAAAAAATTCCACTGAAGCAAATATATCAGTATAATTGTCTTTTAATACATGCTACTAAGTATTTAGATACCATTTAGCTTTTTTTGTTTTGTTTTGTTTTGGGATCACATCTGGCAGTGCTTAGGGACTACTCCTGGCTCTGCTCTCAGAAATTGCTCTTGGCAATTCAGGGTTGGTCGAATGTAAGGTAAATGCCCTATTGCTTTGCTATGGCCTCTCTTTTCAGTTTAAGAAAATATCTCATAATAAAAAAAGATCTCTCAAAGTTTAGGAAAAGCATTATAATTTATGTATGTATAAGAAAAGAATACAACATAGAATGAGCTTGTAGTTTTTCATTATTTGCTGTAACTGAAACAAGCTATTGAGCAGATATATTTCCTATGCTGTGTTTTATGTCTTGTATAATTATTAGCTATTATGTTGTACAATATAATAATATATAATATATAGTTTTATACTTATATACTGTACAACGATTATATGTCATACCATATATTGTACTTATGTATTTTGTATTCTTTATATGTTATTATTAAATAAGAAGTAAAGTATTTTGTATGTAGTCTTTATGGTATGTACTCTATAACTCACTAACTTTACTATTTGGTTTATAATCCAAAGAAATGCTTGTTTGTATATATTATCCAAAGGATGTATTCAACTATGTTCTCTCAACTCAATTAATGAACTGAGACACAAAAATACAGACACCAAAGAGTACATACTATCTAATACCATTGATACAAATTTTTCCATACCAACATGCAGAAGGAATTTACAGTGCTGGAAATTAGATAATTAGCTAATTACCTAAATTAGTAATTACTCTGAATTACCTAAATTAGTAATTACTCTAATAGGAAAAATTATATTGACTAGTAGAACAAGGTAGGAAAATATGACTGTATTTTAGTTTTTTATATGAATACTGTTAACGTGAGAGTATTCAATTTATGAAAAATTTTCAGGTTGAACACAGAAATTGTGTTTTGGGGCATGGGCCTACAACCTACAGGGCTCAGAACTTATTAACTTGGATCTGTACTCAAGGATCACTCCGGATGGGATTCTAGGAACCATATGCAATTCCAGGGTTAGTCACATGCAAGGCATGCACCCTTCCCACTGTACTATCTTTCTGGCCCAAATTTTGCATTTTTATAAGCATGGTATACAAGAGTAAATTGTTGCTATTTTTTTGGTTTTTGGGTCACACCCGGCAGTGCTCAGGGGTTACTCCTAGCTCCCCGCTCAAAAATCACGACTGGCAGGCTCAGGGGACCATATAGGATGCCAGGATTCAAACCAATGACCTTCTGCATGAAAGGCAAAACGCCTTACCTTCATGCTGTCTCACCAGCCCCCATAAATTGTTACTTTTAACTATTAATGTTAAAGGGGTAAATTATAAATTTATACATTTCTATTTCTTATTTTGATTTTCCATAATTCCAAAAACAATTAAAATATATACAACACTTTCTTAAACATTTCAATCTGTGAAAATTCAAGCGAACAAAATCAAGTAGTATATTTTCATTTCTTCATGCCTTACTTAAATAAATTACTTTAAATTTATAAAAATACATATATATATACATATATATATATAAACATGCTGGGGAAATGAGGGAAGTAAAATGTTTTACCTTTTTCTAAAATGGAGAAGTTGATTTTCTATTATACTTCAGAATCTATTACTTTTTAAACTTCTCAAAGGAATAGTCCAAGAGGAATTAGCTGATACAACCTGAGTAAGTGATGATGGAGCTTGAGTGAATGTTTGGACTTTAAGTGCTATATATAACCATAACCAATGTGTTTAAACGAGCTTCAGCAGCACCGAGTAACACCTGTGATGTGTGTTCTTTTGGATGAAAGTTGTGGTTAACTTGTTTACTTAAATGAATTTCCTGACCTTTATTTTAACATGATCCATGAAGGAGGAAAAATGTTTCTTGCAAAAATATTTGATCTGGAATCCTAAAATTCTAAGGACAGTTATACTCTATCATGAAACCATGATACCGTGAAACTCAGCCTAAAACCTTAACATTAAAAATTGATTCTCATTTAGTTATTTATGACTACTAAACATAAAAGACCATTTCCTAAGCAAGTTTTGAAGGGTATATCATAAAGTATGTTTCTAGAACAGGGATAGGAAAATTTATTTCTGCCAAAGATATTTGGATATTTAGCACATTACTTAAAGGTCAGAAAATACAGGCAAATGGGTTGTATACACAAGACTGATGAGAAGCATTATTGTCTGCACTGCCATGGACCAGAACTAGACTGCATATAAGGCCCATGGGCCAGGAATTTCTCCACCCCTGTTTCAGAAGAAAAAATTTCAAATATAGAACTTAGAAAAGCATGCCATGTGTGTTATATACAGAAATTAGGGAAAATAGTGTTGAAATCAGATACTCAGAGTACTAAAGACATTTTTACCTATTTGCCTTCAAATGAATGATAAAAAATTATTAGTTCACCAGAATTTATTTATTCATAAAACCCTGTGCCTAACAGGTGTCAGTGACTTTGTCTAGTCAATGAACTATTCTAACTTTCATTCCCTTGTCTACAAGATGAAAGTTTTTCTTTGTTTGTTTGCTTTGGATCCATACTCAGTGATGCTCAGGAGTTATTCCTAGCTCTGTCTTCCAGAATTACTCCTAGCAGACTTAGGCAGAACGATATGGGAGGCTAGGGATCAAACCCAGGCCAGGATCATGCAAAGCAAATTCCCTTACCCACTCTACTATGGCTCCAGGCCAAAGTTTTGCTTATTTTGTAGCATAAAAATTACTTCTTTCCGATCAGAGTGATGTTTTCTTCACTTCTATTGTGCAGAACTTTGGACAACTTGTAATTGTATAATATTGTACCAGACACCATGAAACCTCTACCCATGGTCCTTGAAACCCACTATTGAATTAATACACACAACTTCCATGGATAAGGCTATCTTTCTTGTGCAGAAAGACTCTTGCCAGTACCTTTTGGAGTAAGAAGCAGGGATTTAACGTGCTAGGTGCAGTCTTCAGCAAGAGCAATAGATGCAAATTAAAAATAAACAATAATCTGGGGCCCGGGAGATAGCATGGAGGTAAGGCGTTTGCCTTTCATGCAAAAGGTCATCGGTTCGAATCCCGGTGCCCCACATGGTCCCCCGTGCCTGCCAGGAGCAATTTCTGAGCATGGAGCCAGTGGGAGCACTGCCGGGTGTGACCCAAAAACCAAAAAATAAATAAATAAATAAATAACCAATAATCAAATTATTTTAGAAGTATTCTGAGGAACATGCACCATTTCCCAGAGCTCTCCAAATGGTATTATGCTCCAGTAGTCTACACTGGTAGCTGTTTAAATGACTTATTTCTTTATTGGCTGCATCCCTTCCAGATATTACTGTGCCAGGAGTTCACAATAAATACTTTAGCTTCAAAGCACATATTGTAAAATTTAAACCATCAGTTAAACTCACAATACAAGACATTTCTTAACCAGTCCTGTATTAACAAGGTTAAAGAAACATCGCATTAGAGTGAGTGCTTATTTAGATTCTCAGAAATAGTGGCATCTTTTTAAAAAAAATAGGGAAAGTTAAGTTCCTCAAAAATAATTTTCTCCCTAGAGTAAAGAGAAACCCAGAGAATGGAAAGTTCATGTGCTCTTACATTTTTCTATCAAAATTGCCCCTTCCCCAAAATCCCCTAATAAATGTTCTTGTAACTAACAATATCTGATATCATCCCCAAAATCCCCAATATCATACTTGCATAATCACATCACCAACTTGATTTCTACGCTAATTTGTGTTTTATAGATTGGAGCTAGAATGAGAAAAATGTTGATCACTATCCGTCTTAAGATAGCACTTATGAACTAGTGTGCATTTTTTTTAAATTGTTACTTATTAGAAATAATTGTAACTTCAGTGGAAGAGGAGATTTTGCATTTAGTTCCTAAGGGCCTGAGTCAAAAGCTCAAGTGCCCTTTTACAGGTGTGAGTCCCTGTTTTTGATTCTGCCTCCATCGCACCACTTCCAAACACCTTAGGATCAACCTCTGAGCACTGAGCTATAAGAATAGTCCTTGAGAATCATTAGGAAGGCCCCCCAAACAAACAAATAAACAAAAAAGCTACCAAACATTACTCCAATAAGAACTTTTACTTTGAGATTTTCCTCTGATGTTTTCTTGAGTTTTAATTTTCAACCTGGTCATGGCTCTCGGCCTATACAAGAAATCTAAAGCAAGAAACTTAAAAGTCAGCTAAATTAAACATCTAATGATCCAGCTCTTTACCTACTTGGTTGACCTTGTTTCTAAAACAATTCTTCTCTAAGTCAAAATCCCAATAGTTTCCAGGTATTGTTAGAGTATACTTTCAAAGTAACAGAAAAAAATAAAGCCAGTGACCTTTGGAAAGATTTTCTTTTCTTTCATTTTTTCTTGAGGGACAAGGATAAAATCAATTATTTACACATGACAACTGTTTTATGACAAAACAAAACTTATAGCATACAGTGGAGCCAGAGAAGTTATTTCACTAAATACAATTGGGAAAAATATGCAATTACTTGAGAAAGAATAAAATTATACCACCACCTAAGCATACACAAAATCATATACAAACATTAAATTAAAACGCATTGAAAGCTTTGGTGTAAGACCTATAATGATAAAATATATAAAAGAAGACATGCTCTATACTTCTTAATATTAGTTCTACAAATAGGTTTGAGGTTTGAATGACATGGAGAACAAAAATCAAGATGAAAATATGGAACTACATCGGATTAAAGAGTTATTGCTCGGTCCTGAATGATAACATAATAGTAGAGTGTTTGCCTTGTAAAGTGGCAGTCGCGGAATGCACCCGGTTTTGATCCCTGGTTTAATAGATGGTCCCCCAAACCTGCCAGGAATGATTTCTGAGTGCAGAGTCAGGAGTGACCCCTGAACACAGTCAAATGTGACCCAAACCACCACCCCAAATAAAATAAAAAGTTGTTGCACAAAGAATTTGGATTGGGGAATCATAAATTGATATACAAAAGGATTTATCTGATATTTTCAATAACACAAAATGAAACTTGCATAGTATATGATATATATTACTTCAGCTTTATAAATATGTAAGTAAATAAATAAAAGTTTGGATTTATATTAAAGATAGCTTTATATTGGTTGTATTAGCAATATTAAAATATTGCAATGAATCTTTTTGGGCAGGAAATTTTGGACCACATCTTCCCTAGCCCAAAACTAAGGAATCACTCTTGGAAGGCTCAGAAGACAATATGGGATGTCAGGGATCAAACCTGAGAAAGCTGAGTGCAAGGCAAATGCCTTATCAGCTGATGTCCCACATGGTTCCTCCAAGCCAGGGCCAATTTCTGAGCGCATAGTCAGGAGTAACCCCTGAGCGTCAAATGGATGTGCCCCATCCAAAAACACTACACAACAAATATGATAGTTTTAAAACCCTCTCCTAATATTACCATTATTCTAAAATCCCAATCTTCCATTTCGCTCATCCTTTATGAAAATTGTTCTCCATGTTATTCTTCCTATCAAGTGTTTCCACACACTAAGGATCTACAAGCTTCAGTAGATCCAAGATCAGATTGCACCCATACAATATAAATTGAAATATTATAGTGAATTAATTATTCACCAAAATTTTCAGTAAATAGTGAGTCAGCACGTTTATTTTTGAATAGTGTCACTAGATTTCTACCTCATCCATATAATTTATATGTTGTCGGTTCCTCAGAGTGACTTTATAAAATATTATAGAGAAAGTAGTTCACCCAGAAGAAATGTAAAATACTGGATACCATGTCAGAGGAAGCAGGATAAACACAGAATTATCTAATTCATCTGTGGTATATAAGAAAAATAAAGACAGTGTGGTAATGTTATCCAGAGGCAATAGAGATGAGGATTAGGAGGACCAGTCCATGGTAGGAAGCTTGCCACAAAGAGCAGACAGTGCAGTTAGAGTAGAGAAGGGCCTACTATGAAAATGATAGTTGGAAATGATCACTTTGGACAAGAACTGGTTGCTGAAAGCTGTAAAGTGACATGTATGGCACCCTTCATTAACAATTGCACAAATCACAGGGGTGGGCAGAGAGAGAGAGAGAGAGAGAGAGAGAGAGAGAGAGAGAGAAAGAATGCCTGCCCCAGAAGCAGAGGCTAGGGTGGAGGGAAGGGCCAGGAGCATCAGGGAGGGTGAGAGAGAAACTTGACATTTGTGGCAGGAATCACATATTAGTTAAGGTTGCTGTATATTGTATGACTGTGACTCAATTATGAACAACTTTATCTGTAAAAAAATACTGCATTGATCCCAGGGCCTTCTATACAGAAATGTGAAATCAACAACAGAGACTGTGAAAAATATAACTGTGTGGGCACTACAGACAATGACGAGGATTGGATAAACTAGTTTGCCTGGAACCTAGAAATGATCTTATGTCAGGAAACTCCAGGGTTGGGGTCCCCTTGTACTTTGGCAAAAGTTTTTCCTTTCCATGAACCCCATGCTTTGATGGGCCCATGCAAACGATGATTGCCACATTAATATTGTTTTTACAATGCTCCCTTGGCTCCAAACCTTTAAGAAACCACGAGTAAAAATATCTGGAACTGGAAAAAAAAGGATTACATTAGGGTTAATATATATACTTTTAGATGCAGTAGCATTCTGGGGGATAAAGGAGGGTGATAAGGGATATATGCTTGGTAACAGGGATGAAGGGAGGACAACACTGGTGGAAAGGCCCTCATTTATTGTCACCATGTACCTTAAGTATCACTGTGTAAGATTTGCCGTTGACTACCTTTAATATCACTGTGTAAGATTTGTGATTATATATTCTAATAAATGTCTGTTAAAATAAAAATCATACTGTATTATGAACAATCTTGTACCCAGGGTGTATAATTTAAAAAAAATTGAAAAACACAGAAGGAAAAATCAATGGGTAATACAACTTGCTGCAAAATTATAGATATTTGTTTTTTGGTTACATCTTCCAAGTAGTGTTTGGGGGACCAGGGTCACTCCTGTTTATATTCTGTCTAATTACACAGGGTGGTTCTATGCTCAGTCTGTCAGATGTAGCCTTGCTTGAGTCCAGTGATTCTAAGAGCCACAGGGCATCTCAACAATGCTGGTAGAGAGAAGGGTAGTACATGATGGTGGGGACTAAACTCTGACACTCAGACATGTTAACATGTATACCAGCTTTTTGAGTGAACTTTCTGGTTTTAGTATATGAGGGATATTAACCATGAATACTCACATGGTGCACAACTTGTATAGTAAGGAATGCTTCAACAGCAAACAATAAAAATGTTCTGCAGAGGCCTCAACACAGAGGGCCTGATTTCACTTATGTAACAAAAAAGTCATAGTTAAGCAGCTGTTTTGAAGATCAACACCATTTGAGATGATCATTATAAAGTCTCATAAAATAATCGCTCCTTTATAATATAGTTGTTCCAATTTCTATAAACACAGATCCACTAAGGCAGGAAGAGGGGGAAAAGTAGACCTGAACAAAAGAATCACGTCTGTTCTTTTTATTAGAAGAGCACATTTTCCTCCAAAATCTTTCCCTCTTCACACCAACCCCCCCCCCCAAAACTTGGTTGTCTTGCCTGTAATGAAGCTGCAGGGGAGACTGTACAAGTAAGGATTGACTTTTACTTCTCCCAGCAGCTATAGAAGTAGGCAATTGGGAATGGCTGTGGAGTTAGCCAAATCAGTGTGCCCATATGACCTTCATGTGAGAAGAGTCATAGAATGCATTACACTTTCATCCTCATGCTTATTGGGACTTATTCCTCTTCCCCACTATGTAAGTGAAATCTTAAGGGCATTAATACCGGTTTTCAATTTCCCAGGAGCTTCCTTCCTTCCTGCTTTCCTTCCTTCCTTCCTTCCTTCCTTCCTTCCTTCCTTCCTTCCTTCCTTCCTTCCTTCCTTC
>PVKC010015132.1:7700-21778 GCA_004027635.1 Crocidura indochinensis | reverse complement strand
GTGTGTGTGTGTGTGTGTGTGTGTGTGTGTGTCTGGCTTTTGGGTCACACCGGCAGTGCTCAGGGGATACTCCTGGCTCCATGCTCAGAAATTGCTCCTGGCAGGCACGGGGGACCATATGGGACACCAGGATTAGAACTGATGATCTTCTCCATGAAAGACAAACGCCTTACCTCCATACTATCTCTCTAGCCTCATCCGGTAGAGTTCTTGCACTGGGAATCTTTCTGGAGCTGAGGCTAGTATCAAACAACGGTCCACATTTGGAGGTGGTGAGAAGGAGGGGAACAGAGCATGAGTCAGCAGGGGTGGTGTTTGTAGTTTCTTGCCGGGGGACAAGTGTGGAGCTGAGTGGGTGTCCCTTCGCTTGGGAGCTGGGTGATGGCTTATTGGGACAGGAGGTTGGTCTTGATTCCTAAATGGGTTAAGAACTGAGGGTAAGGAGCGTTAATAAGGCTCTTAATAAGGGATATCGGATTGGAAATGTGGGGTGAAGGGATAGTAGGATTTCTGAAGGGAGGAAGAGGTAGTACGTAGGAGGGGCTATAGACAATATAGGCATGGATTGTTTACAATTTAGGTTAGGCTCTCATAGAGGAGTCCTCTCTCTATGTATTCTGCCCACATAAAGACATACAATAGTGATCTATCTATTAAGATGTTGTTAGAGGTCTGACCCTAATAGGATGGGTCTGAGCTCTTAAGGACTGGTTGAATTAAGATAAATAATTAGCTTAGGTATGACTTAAGTAAAAGAGAAAGGGAGAACCAAAGATAAGAGAGAACAGAAAAATAGGTAAATATAGTAAAAATAAGGTAAAAAATTTATAAATTAACTAAGAGAGATTAGGTCAGTGCGTTGGAGTTGAGACGTTTTCCCAGTTTCTGGGCATTTTGTCAGTGTGGGTTTGGGCCTTCCTAAATGAAGGTTTCAGGGTTAGATAGTGGCTGGAGCATTTTAGGATACATATAGGTTTTACGTCTCGAGTACTAAACAATGTGTTAATGAGACTTTCCTATGTATATGGCTACCCTATGTAGTATTGTCCGCTGCATTTTATGTATCGAAATTCTTTCCTAAGGAGAAAGTAATAGTGTGGATTTTATTTGACATAGATTGAATTGATGAGGAGGGGGAAGAAGAGATAGAAAAAGAAAGGGGAGAAGGAAAGAAGTAGGGAGAAGAGAGAAAGGAAATGTTAATTTGCCCAAACTTGTTCAATGAATAGACCCTGTAATATAAGTCTATGGTTCACAGTTGACTGTTTTAGTGGTCTGAAAGGTCATATGCTTTAGGTCCTAATAGAGGCCATAAACCAAAGGAGGTGTCAAATTAGGGTAAAATGAAGATTCTTTTAAAAGAGCAAATGGAACACTTCATTACGAAATATTCAAGAATCTAAGTTAAATTAATGTGTAACTTGGAAGTAGTTGGTGTGATTTAATTATTTCAAAATTATGTTTAAAGTTTATTTCCACTTTGAAAGGATTTGTATAATATAAATCACTTTCCATTTATAAAATCACTCAAAAATACCCTTGCAAGGGGGCCGGAGAGAGCATGTTTGCCTTGCATGCAGAAGGTCAGTGGTTCGAATCCTGGCATCCCATATGGTCCCCTGAGCCTGCCACGACTGATTTCTGAGCTTAGATCCAGGAGTAACCCCTGAGTGCTGCTGGGTGTGACCCAAAAACTTAAAAAAAAAAAAATACCCTTGCTATTTTTCTTTTTTTCCTTTATATAAAATTTCAAAGATTGTGTTTTTTTTTTCTTCCAACAGTCATCTGTAAAATTTCTTTCAATTCTTAGTCTCTCTCTCTCTCTTTTTTTTTTTCTGTAATGTTAGATTGGAGGTTTCTTTCCCCTTGTTTGTTTCATTTTTTTAATCTATTTCAGACATCAGAAACGAGTCATGGCATTTTTAAAACTGTATACACCAACTTGTGAACTTTGGTTCTTTCATTGCTAATATACACCCAGTAAGAATATATGCTACAGATAACATTTATAGAATTGCCTTAATACCTGGTATGCACACAAGCAGTGTTTGTGATGATAGTAGGTTAAAGAGTGCCCATCACGTAGCTAAGAAGAGTTCTTGCCTGTCACTGTTAGACTTCTGATTATCTGGAAAAGGAATATATGTCCCCTTTTTTTGACTCATCTGTCTTGCTTCTTTGTCATTTATGGTGGTGCTCATGGAGCTTCTGGCTCCATGCTTCGGGGTCACTCCTGTTTGTGCTTTGGAGCTGTGACTGAGCCCAGAGATGCCACATGGAAAGCAGTCCTCTGAGCTATCTCCTAGTCTCCCACTGCTATTTGTTTTTGCTTTGGGAGCCACATCCAATGGTACGCTGGACTTAATTAGCCCTGTGCTCAAGGATCATTCCTCACAGGGCTCAGGTACATGTTCCAGGAATGGAACCCAGTTCAGCTGTATGCAAGGCGAGTACCCTGCCCACTGTACTGTCTCATTAGCTTCTCCCTGGCCCATTTTAAATACAATTCTCTCCTTTGTCAAACACCCAAGTAGCATTCTGACCTTCTCTGAGTAATTGTAACTTTTTCTTTGCCCTGGTCTAGTTTGTATTGTGGCTTTCTTACTTATATTTATTAATCCCCCATTGTAATTTGCTCTTATTGAGGATATGTCCTGTTTATAAAAGAAATAAATGAAGTGTGTGTTTTAATTGGACTCCAGGCCCACATAATTGAATAAATGATAATGCTGGTTCAAGACACACAGCTATCTTTAGTCTGCATAACAGAGACCACTGTTTGTGGTCCATAAGTCACCATCTGAAATCCATCTGAGATCCAAACATACCCACCATTTCAGCCACTTAATGTGATCCTCTCCTAGTTCATTCCTTGGAAGCACTCTTAATATTAATACTGTTTCATAATCATTGTTTTTAAAATCATAAAAATAATCAAGTTCTTTTTTCTTCGCACAAAATTGCATTCTATTGTTTACTGTCTTTTTGGGCTTACTTTATTTCACCCAACATATAGATTACCACAGTAGGTATAGTGCTATCTGTTCTATTTTATTAGTTCTATATTTGTTGGTTCCCTCTTAGCTATAGTGCCTGGGGCTCTGCAAATCAAACTCACAAAAGGCAGATTAACTAAAGAAATGTTTTTTTGTTTGTTTGTTTTATTTATTTATTTATTTATTTTTGGTTTTGAGGCCACACCCAGTGACGTTCAGGGGTTACTCCTGGCTATGCGCTCAGAAGTCGCTCCTGACTCGGGGGACCATATGGGAAACCGGGGATTCGAACCGTGGTCCGTCCTAGGCTAGCGTAGGCAAGGCAGACACCTTACCTCCAGCGCCACCACCCGGCCCCAAGAAATATTTTATTATGTCTGTAGTCTTTATATAAAAGAAATGAAGAACCAAAAAAAAGTTAGACTTTACTTATTTTAACAAAGAGCAGTGCATTGTGAAAAGTGACAAGACAAAAGAAGAGTTTGAGCTTTTAGGACAAGCTCTAATTTTCTCCCTACAGTAGAGAAAGGCTTATGAGACCCATTCCAGTAGTAGCTTTTTCCAGCATTGTTACCTTCTTGACATAAGAAAGGGGAGAAACTGCATTTAGTCAGGAAAGGGAAGGTAAATTTTTTTTCATAGCTGCTGTTTCTTGGTTGCTTTCATCTCAAAATAATTGTTACGTTGGAAACAAATGAAGAACAGGTCTTTGGTATGAAGCCTACTAGAGGATGGGATGGAGGGTTGATGAAACATTAGAATGAAGGGGTGGGGTCCTTTGGGAGCAGTAATGGAGCGAAGTGGGCACTGCAGGAGGATGTGTTGTTCAATTATGTTCTGTGTCAAACTCTACCTTTAACAGTATTGCAGACCATAGTAACTAAAATTTATAGAGAAAATTAGGCTGACGTGCAGTGTTTTCTGGTGGCATCTTTTGACAAGTTACATTTATTTAAACTGCCATCAGCAATATATACTTGAAACCTTATTTATGTATATTTATCTCTACTATTTAATATGACCAGACTCTACTTTTCCTCTCCAGTATGTGTAAGATGGTACCTTTTATATTTTCATTCTCTTTAATAATAAACTCAAACGATGGTCATTGTTTTAGGAAGTAAGTCTTAACAAAGGACAGCAATAGAGCATACTTAAATGTTGCTGGAAGCTTTTAATGAAGGGAAAGTATATTCCATGTAAATGCATTAGAAGCAGTTACACTCAAATTGATTCATGCAATTCCAAAAAAAAAAAATTCTAACAGTTCTTGTGAAAGTTGAATAGGTTACTCTTAACTAAAATAAGCAAACAAAACCTAACCAGTGGACCAGAAAAAGCCAAACTAAAGAAAAACAAGTGAAAATTTATGGTACCAGGCATCAGAGCACACTGTTAAACCCTCATAAGATAAAATAGAATGAATGATACAGACAATTTGCACATAAAGAACTCAAAAACAGCCTTTCAGCACAGAAAGCTAATATATGTCCATATTAACTTGTATAACTTACAGCTCATCAGTTCCTCCTTTGGACTTTATCATGTGAACATACAATTTTATAATGACGAATGCATATCTTATATGTTGAGTTTTGAAAATCGCAAATGAAATACTAATTAACACAAGAAAAATCAATCTGTGTGTACACATATAAAATATAAGGAGAAGCGGGGACAGGAGATCATAGAGGGATAAGGTACTTGTCTTTCTTGCACACAGCCCACCTCAGTTCTGTTCCTGACACCACACAATTCCTTGAGAAGCACCAGAACTGATCCCTAAGTACTGCTAGGTGTGTCCACAAAACAAAAAGCAACAGGAGAGATAAGGCAGAGGGCTGATTCAAGGAACTGAGCACATGCTTTTGCATGCTGGAGGCCTGAGTTTGCTCCCTGGCACCACGTGGTCCCTGAGCACTGAGCCAGGACTCATTCCTGAGATCTGTTGGCATAGTTTGAAAACAGAAACCAAGAATGCAGAGGCTCTGTAAGCATGGACATAGAACACATACATTGTGTTAGAAAAATAGGACTGTGCATGCATATGCAGAAAAATACCTAGTTAGATGAATGAGCCATGTTAAAAGTGGTTATATGTTGGGGCCAGAGAGATAGCATGGAGGTAGGGCATTTGCCTTGCATGCAGAAGGACGGAGGTTCGAATTCTGGCATCCCATATGGTCCCTTGAGCCTGCCAGGAGTAACCCCTGAATGCTGCCGGGTTGACCCAAAAACAAACAAAAAACAAAACAAAAAGTGATTGCAAGTGTGGGGAGAGGGGAAAGGATTTTAAACCTTTGTTTAAATTTTTGTTTTGTTTTTGTTTTTGGGTCACACCTGGCAGCTCAGGGATTTACTCCTGGCTCTACCCTCAGAAGTCCAAACCTTTCACATTTAAATGCCTTATCTCCATGCTATCTCTCTAGCCCCTGTTTAATTTTTTTTTTTTTTTTTTTTTTTTGGTGTTTGGGTCACACCCGGCAGTGCTCAGGGGTTCCTCCTGGCTCCAGGCTCAGAAATTGCTCCTGGCAGGCACGGGGGACCATATGGGGCACCAGGATTCAAACCCGATGACCTTTTGCATGAAAGGCAAACGCCTTACCTCCATGCTATCTCCCGGACCCTGTTTAAATATTTTTACATATGAAAACTAACTCATAATATTTAAAGCATTAAATAAATATATTTAAATGACATTTCTGATGTTAATTAAGCCACTGCTCCTGTCCTTCATAGACCATTGGTTGGTCTATGGAACATGGAGCCAGCTCAGGAAGGAGATCACTTTCCTGAAGGTGCTGGGGAGAGCTGTGGATGTGTATTCTTTTAACTTCCTGGCCATTGCAATTACAGTCACAGCAGGATGGCTAATGATTTGTGACAATGAAGCTCATATTCTTAAATTCAGAGCTTGCTAAATGAGATGCATACAATGTAGCAGGAAAGAATATTCTTAGAAAATAGGAAGGTTGGCAGATTAGTAATCGATTTTACTATGAAAATTAAAGTTGAGCATTTGTTTGATTCACTAAAATGAAAAGAAAGACTCTTCACTTATTTAGCTTTTAACCTGATTGATGCTTTTGTTATTTTAGATTCCTGTTCACCCTGTGCCTGATCCATTAGTCCATGAAGTTCTAAACTTAGCTTTTAAGCACTTTAAACATAAGGAAGGGTAAGTAGACTATTACCTTGCTACTCTTGCTTTTTTTTTAAAGTCCAGATATATGTTGCCTAAATCTAATTTGAATTCTCATTGATCAATTTTTGTAGAGTTCAAATATATGCCTATATTTGTATCCTCCTTGAAAAATACTTGTAGGAAGATTTTTATAATCATGATTCTTTGTATTCTTTAAAACTAAAAAATTATTCTATTCATAAAAATTCTTAAAAAGTAGTGAATTTGAGGTACTTAGGGCCCAGAGAGATAGCACAGCGGTGTTTGCCTTGCAAGCCGCTGATCCAGGACCAAAGGTGGGGAGTAACCCCTGAGCGCTGCCTGGTATGACCACAAAAAGTAGAGCCTGAGGACCAAAGGTGGTTGGTTCGAATCCCGGTGTCCCATATGGTCCCCCGTGCCTGCCAGGAGCTATTTCTGAGCAGACAGCCAGGAGTAACCCCTGAGCACAACCAGGTGTGGCCCAAAAACCAAAAAAAAAAAAAAAAAAAAAAGTAGTGGATTTGGGGTCGGAGAGATAGCACAGTGGTAAGGCATTTGCCTTGCACGCAACCGATCCAGGATGGACAGTGGTTCGAATCCCTGCATCCCATGTGGTCCCCAGGCCTGTCAGGAGCGATTTCTAAGCAGAGAGCCAGGAGTAACTCTTGAGCATTGCCGGTGTGACCCTCCCCTCCAAATAAATTAGTGGATTCATGAGAATTATCATGAAGTTACTGTATTTTTTTTGAACCAAAGATTAATCGTGGCAGCTAAAACCTATAGAAAGGGTTTATGAGCTCTTACCTTTTACGTGAATATTTAGAGTAAAGGTACTTTGATAAGAAATTTTTAGATTTGGGGGAGGTAAAATTTATAGAAATTCTAATGAAAAATTTTGTTCTCTTATTATTTTAGGTATTCAGGAACCAACACTGGGAATGTTCATATTATTGCAGATTTATATGCAGAGGTGATAGGGGTTCTTGCTCAATCAAAGTAAGTTCTAAGACACTGATGTTGATTTGTTTTATTTTTTAGAACTTAAGGCTTCATCATAGATACATGGGAGAGTTTTGAGCCTAGCATTTCTCTCCTGAAGTTACTGTAATATATGTACTGCTTTTTATTCGTTTGTTGCTCTTTTTTCTCTGAAGAGAATCTTAGAGGATATTAAATAAATAATCATATATCAGTTTTACAACCTGTTTTTATTTATTGGACTTTTCCCATTAACATCTCAGTGGACAGTGCCATAAATAGCCTTGGATAGCATTATTTTCTATTTATAACACTTAAAGAGAATTTTTAAAACTCTTTAAAAGTAGTATTTTGAATAAAAAATAAAAGTCATTAGCAAAGCTGATAATTATTTTTAATATCTTCGAGCTGAGTGCTTTTATCATTGAGACCGAAAGGCAATGTCTTCCTTATAATCCTCTATTTTTTTAATTCTAAACATATTTTAATGAATAAAAAAGATCTATAAAGGACAGATTAATATGATAGAGAAGTACTCAGGAGTTACCAAAATATTCTTATACAAAGTAATCAAAATAATAATTGTCTTTTATATATTGTGATTCCTCTAAAAACATGGAAGATTTTGAATTTCTTTGTTGTTATTAGAAAATGAAGAATAAAATACCAGTTCTGGTTTCCTTCAACTTTAAGTGTTTTTGACCTTAAAATCTTCCAGTTAACACCATGTAGCAAGGTAAAATTTAAATGGCTTAAAGATCTTGGTATCAGACCTGAAACCATAAGGTATATACAACAACACATAGGTAAAACACTCCATGACATTGAGACTAAAGGCATCTTCAAGGAGGAAATTGCACTCTCCAAACAAGTGGAAGCAGGGATAAATAGATGGGGATACATGAAGCTGAGAAGCTTCTGCACCTCAAAGGAGATAGTGCCTAAAATACAAAAGCCACCCTCAGAATGGGAGAAATTATTCACCAAATATCCATTAGATAAGGGGTTAATATCCAAAATATACAAGGCACTGACAGAACTTTACAAGAAAAATCATCTAGTCCCATCAAAAATGGAGAGAAGAAATGAACAGACACTTTCCCAAAGAAGAAATACAAATGAAAAGATGCTCTATATCACTAATCATCAGGGAGATGCAAATCAAATTCACTATGAGGTACCATTTCACGCCACAGAGATTGGTGCACATCACAAACAATGAGCACAAGCAGTGCTTATGGGGATCTGAAGAGAAAGGAACTCTTATTCACTGCTGGTGGGAATGCCGTCTAGTCCAGCCTTTATGGAAAGTGATATGGAGATTCCTCCAAAAACTAGAAATTGAGCTCTCATACGATTCAGCTATACCACTCCTAGGGATATACCCTAGGAACACAAAAATACAATACAAAAATCCCTTCCTCACATCTCTATTCATTGCAGCGCTATTTACAATAGCCAGACTCTGGAAACAACCAAGATGCCCTTCAACAGATGAATGACTAAATAAACTGTGGTACATATACACAATGGAATATTATGCAGCTGTCAGAAGAGATGAGGTCATGAAACTTCCCTATGCATGGATGGACATAGAATCTATTATGCTGAGTGAAATAAGTTAAAGGGGGAGAGATAGACGCAGAATAGTCTCCCTCATCTGTGGGTTTTAAGAAAAATAAAAGACATTTGTAGAATAATTCCCAGAGACAAAAGAGAGGTGGCCTGGAAGGTCCAGTCCACGACATGTTGCTCACCACAAAGAGTGATGAGTGCAGTTAGAGAAATAACTGCATTGAGAACTATCATAACAATGTGAATGAATGAGGGAAGTAGAAAGCCTGTCTAGAATACAGGTGGGGTGGGGTGGGGAGGAGGGAGATTTGGGACATTGGTGATGGCAATATTGCACTGGTGAAGGGGGGTGTTCTTTTCATGACTAAAACCCAACTACAATTATATTTGTAATATAGGTGTTTAAATAAAGATATTAATTAAAAAAGAATTGTATGGATAAGTATGGATAGTATACTTATATGAAAGAGTATCTGGCATAAGAGGGGTGGCCTGTGAAGGCTTTTTCAAGGAAATAATTTAGATAGGTGCTTGTAGGACTAGTTAGAGCGGGGGTCTCAAACTCGTGGCCTGTGGGCCATTTGTGGCCCTCCATACAACATTTTGTGACCCTGCCCTAGAGGAATCTTTTTTGGTTTGGTTTTGTTTTAATTGTTTGGATCACACCTCCCCAATGTTCAAGCTTACTACTGACTTTGCACTCAAGGATCACCCCAACTTTGCCTCCTGCGGCCCCCAGTTTAATTGAGTTTGAGACTCCTGAGTAAGAGTAATGTAAGAGTGTGGGGGCAAAAGTTCAGAGCAGGCATTAGTGCCTGCAGGTCCCTTGTGACTAAAGGAAGTATGGCAAGCAGAACATTAAGGAAAACTGTAATTATCATTATCAGAGAATGTCAGTCAAACTGACAGTAGGATAGCCCATCACACCAGTGAGAATGACTTATATGCAAAAGGCCAAAATTAAGTGCTGGTAGGGATGTAGAGAGAAAGGGTCTCTCATTCACTGCCAGGAGGAATATAAGCTGGGTCATCTACAAAGAACAATATGGAGATTCCTCAAAAATAGTGTGACATTTTTTTGTAATCCAGCCATTATACTCATTGGTATCTTTTACAAAAACTCAGAAAAGATGTCTGCACACTCACGTTCACTTTTGTACTATTTATGATACTAAAATCTGCTAACGACCTAAGTGTCCAATAATAGATGAGTGGATGTAGAAGTTCTTGTATATTCATGCAGTGGAAATGCTCAGCTATTAAAAATATGATGAAGTATTACATTTTGCTATAATGTAGCTGGAATTAGATGGTGCCATGCTAAGCAAATTAAGTCAGAAGAAGAGAGAAAAATATTAAATTACTCATGTGGTATATAAATAGCCCACCTACCCCAAACCCTTAGACTCTTGACAACAGAATTGAGGTTTCCAGGGTTGGAGCAGTGAATGGAAAGGTTCCTATGGACAGTGATGGCAAAAATAAGAAAACAAAACAAAACTTCCTATAATATAACTAAATTCTAAAAAGATAAGAGCAGTTATTTCTAGTGTTTAGTAGTTTAGATGGTCATATTAAGTAGCTATTTTATTTTGTGTACTTTGGTGTTTCTCTTACCTTTTTTCTGCCTCTGACTCCACTCAGACCCAGTGGCTTCCATGATGATTGAAAAATTCTTCAGTCATTTGTCATTATTTGTCACTTGTTTTGAAGTATATATTTATAAATATATTCATGAATAATGTTCACAGATGATGCCGTGTAGGTTGTTTTTTTTTTTTAGACTTTAATCTGCAGTAACATTAGATATCCCTGGGCTGGAGAGATAGCACAATGCCTTGTGTGCAGCCAATGCAGGACTGATGGTGGTTCAAATCCCAGCATACAATATGGTGCCCGGTGCCTCCCAGGAGCGACTTCTGAGTGCAGAGCCAGGAGTAATTCCTGAGCGCCACTGCGTGTGACCCAAAAACAAAAGCAAAACAACCCACAATATTATATATTCCATTTTCTAGTTTTTCTGCAGTGCAGTGATATCAGAATTTTAAATAATACTTAGCAGTCCACAATTGAATGACCATGTAAACAAATCTGTAACTCCTAATCTCGTACTCTATACCGGAGACTTCATACAAAGGAGCCTTAAAAATTGAACACACTTTGATTTACCTGACTGTGACTTGAGTAGATCATTTGATTACTTTGTAATTATTACTAAAATGGTAACAGTGCTGTATCGTATTCCAGAAATAAATAAAACCCATCATTTCTCCTTAAGGGATTTCTGATATTTTAATAACTAGGGGCACGTGAGAGACCTCTGCTTTCCATGGAGGAGGCAAGGTTCGATTTCTGACATCTGTTCCCCTGGGCACCACCAGGATGACTCTGGGTGTAGCCCCCCCATACTGCCATGCATGTCCCCAGACACCTCAGAAAGATACCTGTAGATTTTGTAAATAAGTGAAAAATACATTTTTTTTTCAATTCAAGTCATACACTGTATCTGTCTGTGTTAAAGGTTTCAGGCTGTGAGGAAAAAGTTTGTGACCGAATTAAAAGAACTGCGACAAAAAGAACCAAGTCCACATGTGGTGCAAAGTGTCATCAGTTTAATAATGGGAATGAAGTTTTTCCGAGTGAAAATGTATCCTGTAGAAGATTTTGAAGCATCTTTTCAGTTTATGCAGGTAACAGAGCTTCTCAGGGACAGTCATTGGAATTTGCCTAATTGGGTGGATTTTGCTCATCTGAGTGTTTTTTTTAGAGAAATATAGCATATTTAAGTTAATGGCATTGCTACTAAGTTTTAATTTCCTTTTTTTTTTTTTTTTGTTTGGTTTTTGGGCCACACCCGGTGACGCTCAGGGGTTACTCCTGGCTATTCGCTCAGAAGTCGCTCCTGGCAGACACGGGAGACCATATGGGGAACCGGGGGATCGAACCGTGGTCCGTCCTAGGTTAGCGCGGGCACCTTCCTTATCTCCAGCGCCACCGCCCGGCCCCTAAGTTTTAATTTCCAAGTACTAAATTTGCTTGCTTTTCTAAGGTGAACATTAAAGTTAATGTTCCTTGTGGCAGTAGCAGTACACTCTCAGTGCTCTGGTACCAAATATCAGACTAGGCTATGTGGGGCGTTCTGTGGGTCTCATTTGCTGTCTCACACCTGCAAAACAGGGATCTAACATTAATCACATCCTATGGCCCAGTAGGAGTGGGTTTTGAAGTCATATTTTCAAAATAGATTATTTAATAAGTTATTGCCATATAGTAATTCTGTGATCTTTGTTAATCTAATGCCCCCTTACTTCCTCCCCTCTCCCTCAAGGAATGTGCTCAGTATTTTTTAGAAGTAAAGGATAAAGATATAAAACATGCGCTTGCTGGTTTATTTGTGGAAATTCTTATCCCTGTAGCTGCTGTAAGTATATATTTTTTCTATATTATATATTGTAAAAGTTCCCTTTTATTCAAAAAGTTGTCTCCTCAAATAGCCTTACTTTCTTGCCATCTCACAGACAGTTGAATGGAGCAGAAAAATCTTTACTTGTTTTAATAGAAATATGGTAATGAAGGCAAATTAGCAGAAGCTCATTAGCTGGTCATTTAATTAAAAGATGAGGCCCACCCTTTAGAGCCCTGGGCTGTTTGGTGATCAGTGTTCTGGCTTGGTAGTAATGGCTGCCTCACAGAACAGAGTCCAACAGATGGTTTTCTCGTGACTTCTGTTCTAAAATGGCAGCTATTTTAGAATCCACTGAGAAATTTGAAAGGGCTGTGACATATATGGGATTTTTATAGGATTGTTTTGATTTTAAATCGCCCATTCTGTGAGCTGCACTGAAGTTTCTCACACATGTAAAGGTTTACACTCCAAATATATGATCGCTATAATAAATATAATCGCAATTGCTTTTAGATAGTTATCACAGTTTTTCTTACTGTACGAAAACCTGCTTGGATGAAAACTCCATGTGCTTTTCAATATGCTATACCTTGCTCTATGAATATTACTCTTTTTCATACGTGCTATTTTTAAAGACTTACAGACATAAAAATTTGCATTATGTCAGGGTCAAGTTCTTACCTTGCATAAGACTCTTCTTACTATAATGGTCTTACCTCTCTACCTTTGTCCTAGCTGGCCTTTCTGTTTATTCATTGTGTGCCTTATGTATTTTTTATTTGGATCTTCCTCTGTATGTAAGAATTACAACAGTGAGCAGATTAGGAAAGATTCCCTATTCTCTTTGAGCTCCAGCTGTGGAAAAACACGAGAAATAGTGTGTGAGATAGGAAGTTAAAAAGGAGAGTGCAGGGGGCCGGAGTGGCAGCACAGCAGTAGGGTGTTTGTCTTGCATATGGCTGCCCAGGATGAACCTGGGTTCGATCCCTGACGTCCCATATGGTCCCCCAAGCCAGGAATAGCCCTGAACGTCACCAGGTGTTGCCCCCAAACCAAAAATAAAAGGAGAGGATTGCTAAATAGGTGATAAAGCTGACATTTCAAATAGTAACTAGGAAAGATAACCACCCTGCAAGAGACCATGACGTTTAAGCAAAGCTAAATAAATTTAGGGTTCCAATACATTCTATTTTGGAGGGCAAGAACCTGTCCTAATAGATGAAACTTGGTGCAGACACCTGTAAGCAAAAGCACATTTGCTTTCTCCTAATAGCCAGGAGAGACACTGAGTCCTGGGAGTTCAAGGGTTAAGTAGAGAAAAGATGGATTCAGCATAGATGTTACTTTTGGTGTGGAGTTTTTCCAAGGGACCCCTTCTGAGAGCATTAGGAGCACAGAGGATTTCCTCAAAGATCTTTCCTGTACCCACCCGAGATTCTCACCATGCTGTGCTCAGGACAAGGAACCGTGTTTCTCTAGGTCACTCAACATTTATGCCTTTGGCCCACCATAGAGCATCACACTGAGATACTCAGTGGATTGTTAACTGATCTCAGGCATACCTGAGAGTGCATATAATACTTAACAGTTCAATTTAACATCTGTAACCCTTTTCTTTATGCTTATCTTTTATACTTAGGCTGTTAAAAATGAAGTGAATGTTCCCTGTTTGAAAAATTTTGTGGAGATGCTTTATCAGACTACTTTTGAACTGAGCTCCAGAAAGAAGCATTCATTGGTATTGAAAAATACTTCAAGCCTTTACACATTTGATTAGATGTTTTAGTAGTTTGCTTGTTTGTTTTTTAAGGACATTTTTTTTGTGTGTGTGTGTGGTTTTTGGGTCACACCGGCAGTGCTCAGGGGTTCCTCCTGGCTCCATGCTCAGAAATTGCTCCTGGCAGGCACGGGGGACCATATGGGGCACCGGGATTCGAACTGATGGCCTTTTGCATGA
>PVKC010015131.1:0-21625 GCA_004027635.1 Crocidura indochinensis | reverse complement strand
AGGGAAATGGAGAGCCTGTCCAGAGTACAGGCGGGGGGTGGTTGGGGAGGAGGGAGATTTGGGACAATGGTGATGGGAACATTGCACTGGTGATGGGCGGTGTTCTATACATGACTGAAACCCAAACACAACTATGTATGTAATCAAGGTGTTAAAATAAAAAAAAAAATATGGTGCTGCTACCCTGACCCAATGTTGTCTGCAGAGTTGTACCAGGTACTATATGTGGTACCAAGGAACTATGTGATATTAAACTAAGGTCATTTTCATACAAGGCAAGTACCCCTAGCCCCTGTTATATATCTCTGATTCCTATTTTTTTAAACTCTATGTTTGTATTGTCTGAAGGAAAAATTAGGCAATATCAGAATAACTGGTGGAAACTACCTGCAGCATGAGATCTGCATCTATTTTTTGTTGTTTTTTCTAGTTACAAAAATAAAAAAAGAATATTACCAAATATCTAAAATGTAAGTGTTCTAATATATGTTAGTATGTCACAAACAATAATTTTCATTTCTTATAATAATTTAAAGATAGGATATTGGTTAAAAATCACAAGAAATTAACAAAGAAGCATGCTTAGAGATTCAATTCATAATTTTTTACTTCTAGCATCAATGGACAATGGTCAAAATAATTTTGAAAACAGGCCTTTAAAATGGATTGCTGAAACTTTCAAATAGTTTTCCTTAGGCATCATAGTAGTACAGAGGAGCTTTAGTCTTTCATTACGTCAGAATAACTCTCAAAAGTTGGTACTGTATTTTGCATTTGTTTACCAAATGCAAGAATAGATTTGTGAGAAGCTTGACCTGCCATTTGAATTTTAATTAACTCTGATTTGTGATGAATTGCTAATTTTATACAGACATTTATTAGCATTATTTTAAGCAGGCAGGAATTTCTTTAGAAAGAGATATGGAACTCATTCCTTATCTATCCTTTAACACCTATTTATCTCACCTTAGTTTTCTGAAAGCATGAAATTAAAGAAATCCTGTTAACATGTAAGACATTATTCTTTGCTTAAATTGTAGCCTGTGTTCTGTTATCTACTGATTTAAGTATCTTTAAATGTCCCATCCAATGGACTTTTTTATTTTCTATACCTGATAAGATCTTGCAGAACAACTGGGGGAAAGAAAAGCAAACAAGAACAAATTCATGAAAATAATTTCAGTCTTTGCTAATCCATCTCATGGTATTTGCCTCATTGAATAATGCAATCTTGTAGATTTTTCTTCTGTTCCTTAGTCTTTGCAAAGTGATTTTGTGTCATGCTCAACTGGGGCAGGCGGGGGGGGGGGGGAACTAGCACCAAGGGAAGCAGTAATTACCATAATATCTTTATCTGCAAGACTATTCTGAGTTTGCTGAACCATCTGATCTCTATGCCTGATGAATAAATGTCCAAGAAGCCACAAAACTAGTTGATCTTAGTATATTTGAGTGATTTGTACCATCTGGATAATAAAGTTTAATTAAATTTTCCATACAGTTTTCTGTAATTTCCTTTAGAGGATTGAGATTTAACATACCCATGTCACTAAACCATATTCTTTTTAAAGACTTCATCTGTAATAACTGAATTCAGTCCAGACTTCTTTTTGGAACATTCAAAGATTGGGGAACTTCACTTATATTTTATAACATAACATTGGAGAAGTTGCATTGTCTATGTAGAGACAGTATAGATTCCTCAAAATTTTTTTTATCTTTACTTCTGTTTATCTTCCTCAAACTCTTCCCAGAGAAGAGCTAGGATACTACCTTTGTCTCCTTCTGGCAAAATGGTAGTTGTTGAAAATAGACTGGGTAGTCTTTCAATGAAAAACACATAGGGAGTCAGCACTCCAGGAAGAAGAGACTAACTCCATTTGGTTAGAAATTCATTTTCAGAGCAAAGGACAGTCTCTTACTGAAATAAAATGATTCCTACTACCTCTCTCCAGAAAGCTGGTGAAATTCCCAGTATCCCATAAGGTCCCCTAAGCCTGCCAGGAGCGATTTCTGAGCATAGAGCCAGGAGTAACCCTTGAGCACTGCTGGGTGTGACCCCCCCAAAAAGCAAACAAACAAAAAAAGGAAGCTGGTGAAATTGGATACCACACCTCAGTTTCTGGAGGAAAAGATGATTTAGTGTAGAGATTCTGTAAAATACATCTATGGCAGAACTGTATAAAAACATGATTTATCTATTTATATTAGTTCTACAAAGCGTGAAGACATGGGCACATCATGGATATAGAGATATTTTTCAATCTCTGATAAAATTCCCGCTTAAGGATGTGAGCAAATTTCACAATGACTATAGCTATATACAGTAACTTTATAAATAATTCCAGATGTTGGGTTCAGACTGTACTGGAATAATTACTTGAATATAGTGTCAGTATAGGATGAAAGTATGAAAAGTTAGCCCTAGACAAAGTTGATCCAAAAGACAGTGACAATGTAGATTTTACTCCTTTGTTCTGATATTCTTAATGAAGGAGATGGAAGCTTTGAAGAGTTAGTGGGTAGTAGACTGACACTATCTTCTAAGTCAAATGATGAAGATATCTGCAATGTGTGAATTGATATAAAACATAATAAATTCAACATTTCTTTCTAAGGATAACTATAGCAAAGTTTTCAAATAGGGATGACATAAAAAAAAACAAAATTTATTGATTCAGACTTCTGAATTCTAGAAGCATGAAATTAATATGCCTGGCAGAGATATATACTCTTCAAAACTATTATGGAATAATTCTTGTCTCTTCCAAGATTTTATAGCTGCCTGCAAATCTTGGCATTGCTTTTATTATAGATGCTGCCTTTGCCTTTGTTATCATGTGGCTTATTCTTCTGTGCCTCTGTGTCTTTGAGTGGCCTTTTACAAGGATACTGGTCATTGAATTTAAAGTTCACCCTAATTCAGTAAACTCATGTTCATAAACCATAACTATAAAGATGTAATTTTCAAATAAGGAATACTCTTTTTGCATTATTATCAGACATGAATTTTAGAGAGACATTATTCAATGCAGTGCAACCTCTATTCTCTAAGATGCAGAATTTATTAGCAGTTATTCTCACATAATAAGTTTCTTTATTAATATATTGATTTAAATGCCTTGATTACAAAAATGATTGTACTTGGGTCTCAGTCATGTAAAGAACACCCTCCCCCTTCACCAGTGCAACAAATCCATCACCAATTTTCCAAATCTCCCTCCTCCCACCCCACTATCACCAGTATTCTAAATAGGCTTTCTTCTTCGCTCATTCATTTTTATGTAGTTTGTTATGATAGATATAAATGTAGTTATAACTAATTGCATGCATCACTCTGTGGTGCGCTTCATGTAGTGAGCTGAAATTTCCAGCCCTCCTCTCTTTTGTCTCTGAGAATTATTGCAAACGTGTCTTTTATTTTTCTTAAAACCCATTCTGCATCTATCTCTCCCTCTGACTTATTTCACTCAGCATAATAGATTTCATGTACATGCATGTATAGGAAAATTTTATGACTTCATCTCTTCTGATGGCTGCATAATATGTACCACAATTTCTATAGACATTCATCTGTTGAAGAGCATCTTGGTTGTTTACAAAGTCTGGCTATTTTAAATAATGCTGCAATGAATATAGATATGAGGAAGGGATTTTGGTATTGTATTTTGTGTTCATATGGTAGACCACTAGGAATGGTATTGCTGGATCATATGGGAGCTCAATTTCCACTTTTTGGAGAAATCTCCATATCGCTTTCCATAATAGTTGAACTAGATGGCATTCCCATCTGCAGTGGATAAAGAGTTTCCTTCTCTTCACATCTCTGCCAACACTGCTTGTTCTGATTCTTTGTGATGTGTGATAATCTCTGTGGCATGAGATGATACCGCATAGTGGTTTTGATTTGCATCACCCTGATGATTAGTGATGTGGAGCATTTTGCCATGTGCCTTTTGACCATTGGTATTTCTTCTTTGGCAAAGAGTCTATTGACAACTTCTCATTTTTGATGGAATTAGATGATCTTTTTCTTGTAAAGTTCTTTCTGTCAGTCTCTATGTCATGGAGTGTTTTCCTTACATGTTGTTCTATATGCCTTATGGTTTCCGGTTTGATAACAAGGTCTTTAATCTATTTGAATTTTACCTTCATACATGATGTTAGCTGGTGGTCTGAGGTTGCTCTTTTGCAAGTGGCTAACCAGTTGTGCCAACATCACTTGTTGAAGATACTTTACTTGCTCCCTTTAGCATTTCTTGCTCCTTTATCAAAAACTAGATGGTTGTCTGGGAAACATTCTCTGAGTACTCAAGACTATTTCACTGATCTGAGGGTCTGTCTTTATTCCAATACCATGCTGTTTTGATAATCATTGCATTGTAATACAATTTAAAGTTGGGGAAAGTAATGCCTCCCATATTCCTTTTCCCAAAGATTACTTTAGCAATTTGATGATCATTATTGTTACATATGTTTTTCAGAAGTGTTTGATTCACTTCTTTGAAGAAAGTCATAGTTGTTTTTAGAGGAATCGCATTAAATCTGTACAATGCTTTTGGGGAGTATTGCCATTTTAATTATGTTAATCCTGCCAATTCATGAGCAGGGTATATGTTTCCATTTCCACTTGTCCTCTCTTATTTCTTAGAGCAGTGCTTTGTTGTTTTCATTATATAGGTCCTTCATGTCTTTGGTAAAGTTGACTACAAGATATTTGAGTTTATGTGACACTGATGTGAAATGGGTTGTTTTTTGCATGTCCATTTTTCCCTATCATTATTGGTGTATAACAAGGCCATTGATTTTTGCGTGTTAATTTTGTAGCCTGCCACATTGCTATATGCATCTATTGTTTCTAGAAGCTTTTTGGTAGGGTTTTCTAAGGTGAGTATCATGTCATCTGCCAAAAGAGAGCTTAACTATTTTTCCTTTCCTATAGATGCCCTTGATAGCTTTTTCTTACCTAATAGCTAAAGCAAGTACTTCCAGTACTATGTTGAATGGGAGTGGTGCGAGAGAACAGCCTTGTTTTGTACCAGAATTTAGAGGGAAGGCTTTAAGTTTTTTTCCATTGAGGATGATATTTGCCTTTGGCTTGTGGTGGATGGCCTTAACTATATTGAGAAATGTTTCTTTCATCCCCAACTTGCGAAGAGCTTTTATTTTTAAATCAAGAATGGGTGTTGGAACTTATCAAGTGCTCTCTCTGTGTCTTTTGATATGACCATGTGATTTTTATTTTTATTTTTATTTTTCTTGTTGTTGATGTTGTATATTATGTTGATAGATTTACGAATGTTAAATCTTGCATTCCTGGAATGAAACCAACTTGATCGTAGTGAATGATCTTCTTGATGAGGCATTGGATCCTATTTTTCCGGATTTTGTTGAAGATCTTTGCATCTGTGTTCATCAGGGATATTGGTCTGTAATTTTCTTTTTTGGCAGCATCTGTTTGGTTTTGGTATCAAGGTGATATTGGTTTCATAAAAGCAATTTGGAAGTATACCCATTTTATCAATTTCATGAAAGATCCTGGCTAGTATTGATATTAGTTTCTCTTGAAAGGGTTGAAACAATTCATTAGTGAATCAATCTGGGCCTGGGCTTTTGTTTTGGGGCAGATATTTGATTGCCATCTTAATTGCCTCTATAGTGATGGGGGTGTTTAGATATGCTACATCATCCTTAATCAATTATAGAAGGTTATAAGAATCCAAGAATTTATCCATTTATTCTAGGTTCTCATGTATAGGGGCATAGAGTTTCTGAAAGTAGTTTCTGATTACCCTTTGAATTTCTGCAATATCTGTAATCATTTCCCCCTTTCATTTCTAATATAGGTTATCAAGTTTCTCTCTTTCTTTGTATTTCCACTGGTCTATCAATTTTATTTATTTTTTCAAAGCATCAACTTCTGCTTTCGTTGATCTTTCTAATTGTTTTTTGGGTTTCCACTTCATTGATTTCTGCTCTAAGCTTTGTTATTTCCTTCTTTCTCCCTATTTTAGATGTTTTGGTTTCTTTGTTGATCATTTTCTAATTTTATAAGCTGTGTCATTAAGCTATTCAGGTATGCCACGTCTTGCTTTCTTTAATTAATTTATTTTTTTGGTACAACTGGCAGCGCTCAGGGGATACTGCTGGCTCTATGCTCAGAAATCATCCCTTACAGGCACAAGGGACCATATGGGATGCTGGGATTGGAACCACCATCCTTTTGCAAAAGGCAAATGCTTTACCTCCATGCTATCTCTATGACACCTCTTCTTGTTTTCTGATGTGTGCTTGCAAAGCTATAAATTTTCCTCTCACTACTGCTTTTGCTGTGTCCCATAGATTCTGATAATTTGTGTCTTCATTGTCATTTGTTTCCAGGAAATTTTTCATTTCCTCTTTGATTCATGCCAGACCCACTGGTTGTTCAGTAGTAGGCTTTTTAATTTCCAGTTGTTAATGTTCTTCTTCATTATTCCTTTTTAGTTCACATCTAATTTCAGAGCCTTGTGATCAGTGAAGGTAGCCTGCAAAATTTATATCTTCTTGATTTTATGGAGGTATGTTTTATGTGCCAGCATGTGATCTATCCTGGAAAGTGATCCATGTACATTGGAGAAGAATGTGTATCCAGGTTTCTGAGATGGAGCATCCTGTATGTATCTACTAGGCTTCTTTATTCCATTTCTCTTTTCAGGACTAGTATATTTTTGTTGAGTTTCAGTCTGGTTGACCTATCAAGTATTGACAGAGATGTGTTGAGGTCTCCCACAATTATTGTGTTATTATTGAAGTTCTCTTTCTAATTTGTCAATTATTGTAATAGATATTTTGCTGGTCTCTCCTTTGGTGTGTAGTGGAATTTCTTCCTGATGTTCATATCCCTTTATTAGTACAAAGTTTCCATCTTTGTCCCTTACAACTTTTCTGAATCTAAAGTTTGCATTGTCTGATATTAATATAGCCAACCTAGCTTTGTTTGTTTGTTTGTTTTGGGGGGTCACACTCGGCAGCCATCAGGGGCTACTCCTGGCTCCATGCTCAGAAATCACTCCCAGCAGGCATGGGGGACCATATGGGATGCTGGGATTCGAACCACTGTCCTTCTACATGAAGGCCTTACCTCCATGCTATCTCTCCGGCAGTCACCCTAGGGTGTTGTTTGCTTGGATGATTTTCCTCCAGACTTTCATTTTGAGTCTATATTTGTTCTGACTACTGAGGTGTGTTTCTTGTAGGCAGCAGAGGGTTGGATTTGTCTTTTTGATTGATTTAGATACTCGGTTTCTTAATTGGTACTTTAGCCCATTGACATTAAGAGAGATGATTGTCATGAAATTTAATGTCATCTTTATTTTTAAGTTTGGTGTGTCTGTTGGTCTGTCTTGTCTTAAAGTAGATCTTTCAGTTTTTCCTTTAAGACTTGTTTTGCATCTGTAAAGTTTCTGAGCTGTTGCTTATCCATATGTATCTTCCTTCAAACCTGAAAGTGAGTTGGGTTGGGTGCAGTATTCTAGGTGAAGCGTCCATTTCATTCAGTCTTGTCACAGTCTCACAGAACTGTCTTCTGGCCTTGAGAGTTTCTTGTGACCTGTCTGCTGTAAATCTTAAGAATGCTCCATTGAATGTAATTTTTTTCTTGTTGCTTTCAGTATTCTATCTCTATCTTTGGGATTCATCATTGTGACTAAGATGTGACTTGGGGTGTTTTTCTTAGGGTCTCTTTTAGCTGGTACTTTTTGGGTATGCAGGATTTGATTGCATGCAGTCTTTAGCTCTGGGAGTTTCTCTGTGATAATATCTTTAACTGTTGATTATTCCTGGGGATCTCCTTTTTGGGCCTATAGGACTCCAATGATTTTTATGTTGAGTTTATCAAAGACTTCTATTTTCATCTGTTCACATTCTTTGAGTACTTTTTCCATTGTCTGGTCATTTGCCATACGGATCTTTTCCAATCTCTTCTGCTCTATGGAGTTGTTCTGCATTTCATCTTCCAATCCACTGATTCTTTCCTAGGCTGCTGTTACCCTGTTGAAGAGGCTTTCCAAGAGGTTCAGTTCATTTACTGTGTTTTACAGATCTGTTATTTTAGTTTGGAGTTTTCTGATTTCTGTCTTTGTGATGTGTTCTTCTAGAGCTATGTTTTTTTTTATTTCCATCAGAATCCTCCATATTTCTATTCTAAACTCCTTATCTGAGAGATTTATCGGATGGTTGGTATTTTTGGAGTAATCACAGCTATCATCTTCATTCTGTGCATGATGCTTACCTGCGAGGTTTCCCCATTGTAGTGTGATGTTTTTGCTTATTATGGTGGGGTTCATTAGTCAGAAAGAACATATGGCCGTGAAGCGAAACAGACAAACCATGTTCTCATGGGGCCATTAGGAGCCAGTTTTTCCTGGTCCTTTCCTGGGTCCCTCAGGAGAGCTTCAGGAAAGAGAAGAGATGAGAAATATACAAAGCCAACAGGTCTCCTCAGTGTCTCCCTGTCATCGTTTCACAGTAGGGCCAGACCCCTCCCACCTGCCTTCACAGACAAAGGAATTACTTCTCTGCCTGGTGCCTCTGGTAGCCAGTTTTCATTGACTCGTTCTTTCTTGGCTTCCCAACCTGAGCGGCTCCAGGAGACAGTTTTTACTAAGCCCTTCCTGCCCCTCTCAGCAGAGCTTCAGGAGAGAGAAGAGAAGAGAAACAGGCAAAGCTGACAGGTGCCCTCGGTCTCTCCCAGTCACCAATCTCACAGCAGGCCAGTATTCTCACATCATTGTTATGTTTTGAAAGAGATCTCCCATTCTCACTCTTAACATTAGAATGGCCTCAGTAGTTATGTGCATAGTCTACTCTTGTGTACACTGCTAATTATAAAACTTGGAAAGCCCCCTATTCCCTGTCAAGCACCCTTCTTCAAGTACCTCCTACTCTTTTTTTTTATCAGTGATTCCATTTTATAACCACATTGTCTATACCCTAGATTCCTTGAAGAATTCTCAGATTTCTTTAATGCTGCCAGATTTCCCTTGGTCTTCTAAAATAATATGGCACTTATTATTTATCCATTCCCTCTATGTTTTTACAAATCTTATTATCATCTGATATATTGCAGTTAAATTTAAAGTATATTTTCATCCCCATTTTAAATAAAATTTTCATGAATCCACAAACTTTTGAATTTCACTTTTTAGGGTCTGTCTTTATTCCAATACCATATTGTTTTAATGTCTATTGCTTTGTAATACAATTTAAAGGTGGGGAAAAATGATGCTTCCCATATTCCTTTTCTCAAGTGTTGTTATAGTCATTCTTAGGTGTTTAGTGTTCCAGGTGAATTTCAGGAGTGTTTGATCTACATTTTTGAAGAATGCTATGTGTATCCTTAGAGTATTGCATTAAATATGTACAATGCCTTGGGGATTATTACCATTTTAATGATATTAATCCTCCATGAGCAGGATATATGCCTCCATTTCAGGTATCCTCTTTTATTTCTTGAAGCAGGGTTTTGTAGTTTTCTTTGTATAAGTTCTTCACATCTTTAATTAAGTGGACTTTAAGAGATTTGAGTTAGTGTAGTACTAATGTAAATGGGATTGTTTTTTGATAGCCATTTCTTAACTATCATTATTAGTGTATAAGTAAGTCATTGATGTTCTGCGTGTTAATTGAGTCTATTGTTTCTAGAAGTTTTTTGGTAGAGTCTTTAGAGTTTTCTAAATTAATTTCATGAAAACTGCAAAAAGTGAGAGATTCACTTCTTCTTTTCCTATCTATATGCCCTTGATATCTTTTTCTTGTATAATTGCTATGGTAATTCTAGCCAGCACTATGTTGAGTAGCAGTGGTGAGAGAGGACATCTTTGTCTTGTATCAGACTTTAGAGGAAAGGCATTTAGATTAGTGGAATAGATTGGAGTATTCAGAGAATGGTCCCCAAATATTCAATCAATTAATCTTTGATAAAGGGGCAAGAAATGTAAAGTGGAACAAGGAAAGTCTCTGCAATAAATGGTGTTGGCACAATTGGTCAGCCACTTGCAAACAAACAAACAAAAAAAAAAGAATTCTGACCTCCAGCTAACACCATGCACCAAGGTCAAATGCAAATGAATTAAAGACCTTTATATCAGATCTGAAACCATAAGGTATATAGAACAACACATAGGCAAAACACTCCAAGACATTGAAACTAAAGGTATCTTCAAGGAAGAAACAGCACTCTCCAAACCAGTCGAAGCAGAGATACACCAATGGTAATATATTAAGCTGAGAAGCTTCTGCACCTCAAAAGAAATAGTGTCTAGGATACAAAAGCCACCCATGAAATGGGAGAAGCTAATCCAATACCCCTCAGATAAAGGGCCAAATAAACAAGGTACTGACAGATCTTATCAAGATAAAAGCATATAACCCCATCAAAAAATGGGGAGAAGAAATGAACACTTCCTCAAAGAAGAAATATGATGGCCAAAAGGCACATAAAATAATGCTTCACATCACTATTCATCAGGGAGATGCAAATCAAAACAACTATGAGATGCCATCTCACACTACAGAGACTGGCACACATCACAAAGAACAAGAACTACCAGTGATGGGTGGGATGTGGGGAGAAAGGAACTCTCTTTAATTGCTGGTGGGAATACCATCTAGTCCAGTCCTTATGAAAAACAATATGGAGATTCCTCAAAAAACTGAAAATTCAGCTCCAATTTGATCCGGCTATATCACTCCTAGGGTTATACCCTAGGAACACAAAATCCAATACAAAAATTCCTTCTACATACCTATATTCATCACGTCACTATTTACAATAGCCAGGCTCTGGAAACATTCAAGATGCCCTTCAACAGATAAATGGCTAAAAAAAACTGTAGTACATATACACAATGGCGATAATAATTTCACCAAGAGAGATGAAGTCATGACATTTTCCTATACTGGATGTACATGGAATCTATTATGTTGAGTGAAATTAGTCAGAGAGAGACACACACAGAATAATCTCACTCATCTCTGGGTTTTAACAAAAATTAAAAACTGCGATAGTTCTCAGAGATGAGGGCCAGAAGGACGAGCTCAAGATGTGAAGACAAAGAGTGGTGAGTGATGTTAGAGAAATAACTATGCTGAAAGCTATCATAACAATGCAGTGAATAAGAGATGTAGGAAACCTGCTTCCAATGCAGGCGGGGGGTGGGGAGGGAAGAGATGGGGGCATTGGTGATGAGAACGTTGCATGGTGTAGGGATTTCTTGGTATGACTGAAACCCAACTACAATTATGTTTGTAATCACAGTGTTTGGATAACAAATTTATAAAAATTTTACATTTAATGCTTAATATGTAAAAGAGTGGCAGGTACATGATAAGAACATAGCAGTTCTCTGTGTAATGCATTGGGAAAAAAGATTATAACACATTGAGATGGATGCATGGGGCTGTTAGGCAGTATGCTGCCATGACCTGTGAAAGAATTGTTCAAAAGAAGATGATTATATAAAGATAGCAAATGGGCTAAGAGACTCTGAATGTGCATAGAGATGGAGGATATTGGAAACAATAAGCCATTGCTTTTGTCTTTAAGACTCCTTACTGAGCCTGCTTTTCTCCTTGATGCTAGACAATATTTAAATTTGGTGTAAGGCTGATCTATTTCGAATATGAGTTATGAGCAATGTGCTGAAATGATGGTAAAACCATAATAGCTATATGGGATCTCTATTTAGATGCTGAATAGAGCGTCTAAATGGATGCAACTTTTTGTTTTAAGAAATCAATAACTTTTATTAAGATATTCAGAATATAGAAAGAGATATTAGAATAAGATAATATATGTAGTAAATAACATAATGGCAGAGACATTATTTGATATTGGGTTCATTCTCAGAAATAGAAGGAATTTACTTTAGAAAAGATCTTGATTTCCTTGGTCTCAAGAAACTCAGTCTGTAGACAAGCTTGATCTTCTTCAAACTTTAAGACATGAAGGACTAAAGCAAACTCACAAGCTTCATGGGGAATATTAGGTAAAAGGACAGACAACTATATTCAAGTGTAAAGGGCATTTTGTCATGGGACAGAGCCAAAATTCATTTCTAATTGTTCCACAAGGCTGATAAACACTTGAGTCCTGAGTCCTTTCTGTATCAAAGTTCAAACTTGTACTATGAAACAAACTGATATTTTTTATTCTGAAAGACACAATACCATTGAGATGGAGTTCCTTTTTTTTTGCCTTAGACTTTTTGTCCTTATAAATCTTCCGGAAGCCATATCAATAGTGCAGAGAGTAGGACATTTGCTTTCCACACAACTGACCTAGGTTCAATTCCCCCTGACATCCCATAATGGTCCCCTGAACCTGCCAGGAATGATTTCTGATTGCAGAGTCAGGAGAAATCCCTGAGCACTATTGGGTTGGGCCCAAAAACCAAAAAGTAAAAATAAATCCTTCCAAATATTTTCTCTGATGTAAATAATTGTGACTTTCAGAAAATTGGAAATTTGTCCTAAACTATGAAGAGAAAAATTAAATGAGTTAGACCAGATGATGAGACATTATTTTTAACATAAATTATTTGGAGTTAAGAGTAATAGAAACATAAAGCCTTTTTTATAGAACTTTAGGCCATTTTGAACAAAAATATTTGGACAGCATAAGACAATACAAAGAATGATAAGTCGTTTTTTTAGGGGCAATTAATTGGAACTATATTCTACTAGAGATCATTTGCTATCTAGGGTCTGATTTTGTCTGCATTTAAGTCAAGAAGAAAGTACACAAATAATAATTATTATACACATGGGAAGGCAAGCATGGGAAACCTAGTAAGGCTGTCTAACGTCTTGGGGAGAAGGTAGGAAGCCATATCATCAAAATCATTTTTAAAATGCAAATATAGCAACTAACAGATTCTTGTCTCCATAAAATTGTCAATTTCAGCACCTTGTTCTCATTTATTTTTCATGAAGTATGAAATATGGGGCAGAGATTTAGTTGTTGACAGTTACCATGACTAACTCAGTCTAAACCCTGACCTAAATTCATCCTGCTTAAAAGCAACAAAGTAGAAAAAAATAAAAACTGAATAATCTGAGAATTAAAACCTGAAATTTTATGATCTAGTTCAGTTCCGTGAAGCTAGAAAATTCAAAAAATTTTGTTATTGTTGTTGTTGAGCTTTGTTCTAATAATGCTCAATCCTTTAGTTTATTCTGAATGTCATTAAATGCAAGTCCATTTCTGGTGTCTCTAAATAGTGTTTTTCAACATTTAATTTTAATTTTTAGCCTGTTTTTGAAAGAAATTATCTCCAGATAATTTCCAAGTATTTCAAATATTTATTTTTTTTAGTATTTATTAATGTTAGTTTTGGAGGCCACACCTGGCAGTGCTATGGAACCACTTTTTGCAGTACTTAGTATAGCAGATGGATCTATCTGGGGTCAGCTGAGTGAAAGGTAAGCACCTTTCATATATCTGGTTTTCTTCATTCCCACATGATACAGTTTTTATTCCTCAAGTTAACTTGGACATTTTAAAACCTATAATGCTGTAAGATTTATTTCAATTGGGTAAATGTCTAATATAATTTTTCTTTTTCACCGAATTTGAAAATACTAAACGTATTTATTGGTATTATGATATTAAGATTTATATATTCTCAATATAGATTTTGATTGCTCTCAAAATGAGTCTTTTATTTCTATTAATGTCTAATTCCTCTCGAAGCTCTCTTACTGAGGGCAATACTATTTTAGAACTTTAGTTCTTGCATCCTACTTATCTCTCCATCCCCAGTATCTGAAGATTTAAGAAGAGAAACTAGGGGAAAACTATGTGCAATGATGACACGGTTTTCAAACTCAAATCAGCAATGATAATTCAATTACTACTAATGTAATTAATTTTTTATATTTAATATATTGAATTACTAAAATTAATGTAATAGTTGTGTTTAGTGTAATTAAAAGGATGAGATGAAAATCCAAAACAATGTAAGGATAGGATAAGGAATTTAATTTTGCTTTTTTGTAAGTGATGAGAAAAAGCTACTTATATGGAATGCATATTTGCTAAAGTTACTTAAAACAGAAAAGGCCCATTGAGATAGTCACAACACATCTTATACTGACCATTACTGCCTATTGTTTGCCTGTATCTCCTGTTGACTGATCAGTGAAGAGTCTATGATATTTTCCATACTTTGTCTCAGAGAGTTATTGCAAATGTTACCTTTTAGTTTCAGTGAGTGAAAGACAGTATAAAGGGATTTAAGAAAGAGGCTAGAGCAATAGAAGAGCAGGTTGGGTACTTGCATTACGCATGGCTAAGCCAGCTTCAATATCCAGCACCCTGCATGACCTGTGTGTTTTTCAGGAGGGATTGCTGAGCCCAGAGTCAGAAGTAACCCCTGAATACTTCTGGGTGTGGATCAAAAACAAAACAAAGTTACTTAAGAGAAAGAACCTGTACAAAAGTGCACATGACTTTAGTCTATAAATAAAAACAACAAGGCTACTATTGTAGATAAAAGCAAAACTGTCTTTATAAAGAGATTTTATTTTTAAGGAAAAGGTTATCAAAGAACAAAGTATCAATATAATGTGTATGTAAATATACATTTCCTGTAACAAAATAATTGACCATTTACTTATAGATGAAAGGTGATGCAGAGAAAAATTGCCCCCTCTAAGAGATAAAATGAGTTTTAATATTAAGCCAGATTTGGAAACTTTTGAATCTGCCAATTAATGTTTGATTTTCATTTTCTTCATCTTAAAATAGCTAACTTACTTTTATTATAAGCATCAACTGAGATTATATGTTAAGCGTTTAATAATCTACACAGTGATATACTCATGTTCAGACAGTATTAATGTTATTGAGTTGGAGCACAGAAGTCCTTTGGAAGTGAAAGATACTATTCTAAAAAGATAATAAGATAATTAAGTCAAATTAATTTGGAGATTAGTAGATAAATTCAACAAATAATTTAGATAGGGTTGTAGTTTAAATTATTGAAGCAGGTAGCTAATCTAAGATTCATTTTTGGAAAAAAAATGTTTATAGGGAAGACAACTATATAGTATAGCATGTAAATTAAAAATCATACTTTTTTACAACTTTGCATAAATAATCCAACTAAAACTAAAGCTTATATTTTGAGCTGTGAAAAATATGTAGATTAATGTATTTAATAATAAGAATGCAGTTAGTAGTAAATGCTCAGACAATATTATTAGAAAAGCAAAACTATTTTTCAAGTAATACTTTGAACATCCACCCACCATTACTTTTATAGCCACCTTGGAGATACACACACACACACACACACACACACACACACACACACAGTATCCATACACCTTGCCATTATTATAAAATATCTTACATTCTTTTGCATTACATACAAAACTTTAGGAATTCAGTTACCATATGCACCTTCCCAGATACTTAGAGTAGGTTAAATAATCTGTGTATTTCTTATTCACCTTGTGTAAAATTTTATCAGGTACCTCTTCTATTATACAGTTAGTAAAAGCAAGTATAACACATATATACATGAATACACATTTTTACAATATTTTCTTCCTCTGAGGACTAAATTTAGAATTGTACTAAATATGACTTCTCAAACTATAATTTCATATTAAATACCAGAGAGTTTGGTTATTTGATCCAACATATTCTTATGCCTTGCATACATAAAACCTGGGTTTTATTCCTGGCACCACAAAAATAAATATCAATTGAATCTTTATCATTGATTTTTTAAAGATTTGCCACTAAATTCATTAATTTATTATGTTATAAAACTTACTGACACTTTTTTGTTTTGTGTTTTAGTACTCTCTGTGGAAAATATATTGGATAGATGTCCAAAAGAGGGGTCTAGAAACTGTGTGATAAATTACAGGGTACAGGAAAAGTATTAGAAAGGCATGATATTGTGATACAGAGTAAAAGATTCTCAGTTCGAGTTTTTTTTCTAATATTTGATTTCCTATTTACTAATCTTCAACCTTATGAAGTTACTTAACCTTTGTGCAATTCAGAGTGTTCAAAAGAATATAACAGAGCTCAGTAAAATATTGCTTTACTAGAAACATTGCAGGAATTAGTCCCCAAGAATAGTTTATACTTATTTCTGTTTGGGAGTTTCTAAATTATTTTCACAAAATTTTGGAACCATTGTGTCAATGACCATTACACATTTTTCCGAAATGTATATATACATGACTGAATCAAAAAATTGTAGTGATTATTTTAAAAATTATAAATGAATTTATTAGCTCTCTTTTAATGTTGCCACCTGTAAACTATTGCTGTTATATATGTATCTGTATACATGTGCATCTATACACAACATCTATACACAAAAATCACTGTTTCATAATTTGAAAATCATATAAACATGCTTGGTATGATTGTACATAGTTTCTTACATTTTGATTCCATTTGTATTCCTCTTATGTGAATCATTTGTGGATTTTTCTCCTTCCTTTGGCAAAATGTGCACTGCATATAAAGATATGAGTCCATTAGACTATTTGGCATTCTGTAATAGATATTGAACAATTTTTTTTTCAAAACAATTTCTTTCCTTGGTTTGCAATGCTATAAATATTCCTCTGCCTTTCCTTTAGCCTCCCGCAGCTGCTTCTCCTGAGCTTTCATTGCTAGCTCATCTTGTGACTAGCTTTTAAATATTGGTGCTTTATATTCTTCCCACAGATGAACAAGCAGGTTCAAATACTGTGTATGTGCTGATGACTGTCACATTTATATTTCCAGTCCAAATTTTCTTCTCACATCATCTTTGTGTATGCTAATTATTGCTGGTCAAGAAAAAAATGTCTAACATCAACATGTCCAAGGGCAATTTCATGAGTTATCCCTGTTCCCAATTCTACTTTTTTCTTTTACTGTTAATACTTAAAATCTCACTGAATAATACTGTTTCTGTTCATGCTACACTAGCATGAAAACTTGGATTTTTGGTGTCTTTCTCAACCAAGGTGACCATTAACCTTATTTGAAATTTGCCCCTTTTTTCCTTATCAGATCAGATCCTTTCTCTGCTCTTTAATCACTATGTCTCAAGTAGCTTTCTTAAAAAAAATTTAATGAGACATCTGTGAACTACAAGTCTTTCACAATTATATTTAATGTGCATCATGACAGTGAATAAGGGAAATTCCCACCAAACTACAGCAATCATTTTATTTTTATCCTCTTTGCATTGTCCTCCAAAGCAGTGCTGAGTTAAGTGAGGGCTTTAGCAATACTCAGTATGGCTGGATGACTTGATGATGCTTGAATTCTAAGGTGCTATGGACCAGTAGGATCACTTTGAGATGCTCAGAGACTACCTGGTCCACTTTCAATGATGTTGTGAGAGCCATGTAGGCAAACTGGAATCCAGCACACAGGTGCCCCTCACCTCTCTCTGAACTCAACAATTCAAAATGAGAAAAATCTTTGTACCCTTCTTTACAATGACAGTGATGATTTTTATATTCAAAATGCACACGTGACTGTTAGTCCTGAAAATTCTTCACAACTTCTTTTTGGCATGAAAATTAGATCACAGTTCTCTATAGTCTATGTAGTCTCATATTACTAGTCTTTCTTTCTCACAAATGGAATCTTTATTTTCTTTGCTCTCTTTTCATCACAGCATCATTCCCTTTGGCTTCACATTTCAGAGAACGCCCTAGCTATTCTCTCAAGACTATTTCTTTGGTTTGGATTAATTTCTACTCTTTATAAGAAGTCATTTAAATGCAAAGTCATTCTTCATTGACGTTGTAAGGTCATGCCCTTTACTTGTTGAAATTTGAACGATGATCATAAGCACAATTAAGTATACTATTAAGTAATTAGTTAAATATAATGAGAGAGAGAGGACCCACAGGTGCTACATGTAAGAAGAGGGTTTTATTTTTTCCCTACAGGGTATTGGCAGTCAATAGATAAATACAAAATGTTATCTTAACTTTAACATAGTTTGATTGGGGGACCAGATGATTGTATGGTGGAAAGAACTCTTTCTATATCTGCACCCACCCTGAGTTTGATCTCTGTGACCCTGTATAGTCACCTGAACCCATCAGAATTCATCACTGAACACAGAACCAGATGTAAGCCTGGAGAACCATCGTGTGTAGCCCCACTTCTTCAACTCCCCCCAAAAGATAAATGAACTGAAAGAAAAAAGTCTTTGATTTTTATCTTGTTTAATATTAAAGTGGAAATACTGGTAATGCTGGAGGGGAGCAGAGGAAACATAGGAGGTACCTGAGAATGAACTTGAGTTCTTCCTGTGCAAGCTATGCATATACTCTACCACCTGATATAGTTCCCCAGTCCTTTAAAAAACATTTTGTAAATAAATGCAACTTTGCTACAATGCTGAATAACTGTTTTTTTAAGTCATATACCATGTTAAAAACTGTGTTCGTCTAAGAAAGCACATTTTACATTTCTCTAAACACTAACATATTCCTATATTTACGTGATGGCAATTGAAAATATTTAACTTATATATCACCATTTATTACACAGATATAGAGCATGTTGGATATGAAAATATCCTATTATTAAACTATTATACAGTATAATTGGGCATTAACAAAGGCATATGAATACAGAATTGGAATTGTATAATATCTCTAGTTTAATTATAAAGCTACATCTAAAAGTTAATTTTTAAATTCAGAATAGTTATAATGACATATGCCTTGCCTTACTGGCATTTTAATTATTCATGCTCTGTTTAATATATTCAGAACCTCCTTTTTCCTGATCATCTCATTTTTATTTCATTTCTTCGCCTTTACTTACATTCATTCTTAACAGAGAATTTTTATTTTCTGCAGCAGAGTCCTGTACGTGCTTGATCTTGTTCGCCAGTCTTCTTTTTGCTGAATTTTGTTGATGTTCTGTCAATTTCCCCCCTTTCCTGCAGCAGTGGATACATTGCCCCCAGATACATAGTAATTGCTTACAAAAAGCAGGACACTAGCAGTCAGAATAAAGATCTGAAAAAGTAGAATGACACTAGTGAAATAATGTCTGTACATGTTGAGAAAAGAGGCTTATGATAAAATTTTCCAAAATTCTGATGAAAGTTAAGCCACCATTAATTAGAGATCAGAACGAATGGATTATGTAACATATCTTTATTGTGTATTCATGTCCTGTTCCCAAGATTGCTTTGGATATTTTAGAGAAGAGCTTCTTCATAATGCACTGTGTAAGAAACATGTTCAACACATCTAAAATATCAGTTAATCATATATTTTAAATTTATTCCTAGATTTTTTGTTGAAGTTTTGAAAGAAACTACAGTATATGCTATGTCAATTTAAAGGAGTTTCAAGAGCAATATTAAAACAATTTCAAGAACAATACTCTCTCTGTTTTGGGGCCTGAAATCTAATCCCTAGTATTATGTGGTTACCTGTCTACCACCAGGGTAAAACTTCAGCACTGACCTAGGAATATCTTTAGTGCATTTTTGGGTGTGTCCAAAATCGAAAAAAAAAAATCTACCTTAGACCACTCTGGAAAAAACTGTGTACTGAGAGGAGGTAAATCGATATGCATGATACCCCTTCAACAGCAATATAATTTAGTCTAGTTTGTGAATGATTCAAATTTATTGTAGACTAATATATCTTTATTGATTTGTAAGATTTTATACTTACTATTTGACTTCTTTTAAATAAAAAATGTAGAGCTAGAGAAAGTACAGTGGATATTGTTCTTGTCTTGCATAGGCCTACCTGTATTTGATCAAGACATTCCATATGATCACTTGCACTTGTCAGGAGTGATAACTGAGAGCAGAACCAGAAGTAAACCCTGAGCACTCCACTTTCCCAAAAGAGAAGAATAAAAACAATTGAAACCCACTTTCCTAAAAGAGAAGAATAAAAACAATTGAATGAACAAATAAATGTTATGTCAGCAAATACTGGCATAATAAATTAATTTACTACTAAAGCAAAATACATGTTCATATCTAAATCTATACTTCTTTCTTTCTTTTTTAGACAGTCATAAAATTGTTTATGTTGAGTTTCAGAAACACCATGTTCAATTACCGTCATTTACCAATGTATATTTTCTGCCATCAGTGCCCTCAGTTTTCCTCACACACACACTATGTTCCCTTGTCTGCTTCTATGGCAGACAATTTTCTTCTCTCCCTCTCTCATTCCCTTTCATTATTTTTTGAGTCATGTGATTTTCAATATTGTTACTAAAGAAATGTAATGATTATCATCATTTCACTTCTATTCTGCACAACTTCTTGTCCAGAGTGTTTATTCCCAACTATCATTGTCATAATGGTCCTCTCTCCATCCTAGTGCACTGCCCTGCTTCTTGTGGCAAGATTCCTACCATGGACTGGACAACTAGGTCTCATCTCTAATATCTTTGGATATTTTTACTATACTATAATACTTTTATATCCTACAAAGGAGGAAAATTATTCTGTCTATTCTTTTCCTTCTGATTTATTTCACTCAATATAATACTCTCCATATTCTTCCATGGATAAGCAAATTTCATTTTTCCTAACAACTGGGTAGTATTTCATAATGTAGATGTACCACCATTTCTTTATCCACTCATCTGTTCTCAGTCATTTGAATTGTTTCTACATTCTGGCTATTATGAATATTGCCAAAATGAATATAGGAGTGTAGTTATCTTTCTGCATTATGTTTTGGGGCTCTTAAAGTATATTCTGACTATTGTTTGGATGCAACAGAGTTTAATTGCTAGCTTTTTGAAGAATATCCATATTAGTTTCCCCCCAAAAAAGGTTTGACTAATCTACATTCACATTAGCAGTGAATGAAAAACCCTACATCCATATCAGCACTGTTTATTGTTGCTAGAGTTGTTCTTTTTGATGTGTGCCATTTTTTTTCATGTGGCTTTTATTTTTATTTTATTTTAATACCTTGATTACATACATAGTTGTGTTTGGGTTTCAGTCATGTATAGAACACCACCCATCACCAGTGCAACGTTCCCATCACCATTGTCCCAAATCTCCCTCCTCCCCAACCGCCCCCCGCCTGTACTCTGGACAGGCTCTCCCTTTCTCTCATAGGTTCTCATTTTTAGGACAGTTCAAAATGCAGTTATTACTCTAAGCTCACCACTTTTTGTGGTGAGCTTCCAGGGGTGAGCTGGAACTTCCAGCTCCTTTCTCTTTTGTGTCTGAAAATTATTATTATTGCAGGAATGTCTTTCATTCTCCTTAAAACCCATAGATGAGTGAAACCATTCTGCGTTTTTCTCTCTCTCTCTCTCTGACTTATTTCACTGAGCATGATAGATTCTATGTACATCCATGTGTAGGAAAATTTCATGACTTCATCTCTCCTGACAGCTGCATAATATTGCATTGTGTATATGTACCACAGTTTCTTTAGCCATTCGTCTGTTGAAGGGCATCTTGGTTGTTTCCAGAGTCTTGCTATGGTAAATTGTGCTGCAATGAATATAGGTGTAAGGAAGGGGTTTCTGTATTGTATTTTTGTGTTCCTAGGGTATATTCCTAGGAGTGGTATAGCTGGATCATATGGGAGCTCG
>PVKC010015130.1:0-21584 GCA_004027635.1 Crocidura indochinensis | reverse complement strand
AAAGATTTCAAATTTTTGTCATTGTGTAAGCTGTGATCTGTGAGTCTGTTTATGGTGTCACATCTATTTGATATTTCACCCTTCTCTACCCCAAACATGAAATCTTTGTGTCATTCATACCTCATCCTAGGCTATATTTTAATAAATAAATCTAAATAGAATAACAAATGATACCAATGCTATTGTATTTGATGAAAAAATCTTTTTTAAATAATTATCTAAACACTGTGATTTAAAACATGATTGTAGTTAGATTTCAGTCATAAATAGAAAAATTTATTCCAGATTTCTTCTGTGATTTCTCAAACTTTTAATGTCTATTTAAAAACTCCAACTCTGAGTACACATTTTTCTGGATTTATTAATTTTTATTTTCAGAAAGAAAATTTAATTTTTCCTCTTCAGTTAAATCAATACTATTTACTTATTTGCTTAAGCCAGAAACCTAAAACTCATACCCAGTACCTCTCTTTACTAAATCCCAAATCCAATCCAATGATCAGTATTCTTCCATCCTTCAGAATATTACTCAAATATTTTTATTACTCTTCTTTCACTGCTACCACTTCCCAAGCCTAGATTGTCATATCAATGACCTAACCAGCTTAATCCATACTAAGGGAGTCTTAGTTTCAATTTACTGGTTTCTTAGTTAAAAAAGAATTTAAAAATAAGTCATCCTATTATTTTACCTGAATAAAAATTCTCATAAAGTTAATATCCCCAAGGTTTTCAAGTTAGTAGTCATAGAATGATGACTCTTTCCTCTCCATTTTTCATGTTGGATGTGAAAATAGTGAGAGCTAACCAATTTGAAATCATCTGAATGTTCCAAGATTTTTAATGATATTATTCCATTGTCAAAAGAAACCAAAACAAAAACAAATAGATCTATAAATAAAAATAAACAAATAGGGGGGCCGGGCGGTGGCGCTGGAGATAAGGTGCCTGTGCTAACCTAGGATGTACCGCGGTTCCATCCCCCGGTTCCCCATATGGTCCCCCGTGCCTGCCAGGAGCGACTTCTGAGTGAATAGCCAGGAGTAACCCCTGAGCGTCACTGGGTGTGGCCCCAAAACAAAACAAAACAAAACAAAACAAAACAAAAATAAACAAATAGGATTAGGAGCTTCTGCATGGCAAGAGGAATACAGGTTAAAACTAAAAGATACCAAATTAAATGAGATAAAATATTTATACTTAGCAATCATATAAAGAGTTAATATCCAATATATATTGGATATATATATATATACTTATATATGCATAAAGTTTTCAAAAGATCAACCAAAAAGTCCAAAACCTTATCAATAAACTGGAGAGAGAAAATACCAAGACCAAACAAGTATAAGACCACTAAGCTGTAAGCTAGGCACAGAGGAGACCATCTATTCTAGCAGCCCCAAGGGAGAGGGAGGTGGATATGGGTGGTAGGATGGAAATGGAGGTGGAAGGAGGACAATTTGATATGGGAATCCCCCTGATTTTATGTTAATATGTACCTAAAATATTATTGTCAACAATATACAAAAAAAATAAAGAAATATTATTTTAAAAAAGCTGGAGAGAGGAAATAAAGATACTTTTCTAAAGAAGACAGATGGATGGCAAAAGAAAAACTGTTCATCATCACTTATAAGAGAAGCCTAAATAAGATAATTTCATTTTATACCCATAAGAATGCCATAGGTAAAAAAAAAAAAAAAGCTGAAAACAATCTGTGTTGAAGGGAATGTGATAAAAAGAAATTCTTGTGCTGATGAGAATGCTTTCTGGTTCGACCCCAATGACAAACAGTATAAAAATACTACAAAAAGTAAGCAAAGAGCTTACAGGACACCACAATAGCTATTTAAAAGGGCATATGCACATCATTATACATGGTTTGCATGTACTTAGTACAGTAGGTAGTCATGGAATAAACCTTGGTATCCAATGACAAATGAATAGAAAAAGGAGGCATTATATATATATATATATATATATATATATATATATATATACTATATATACTATATCAGTTTTTTTATATTGCCCTCATTACTCTTTAAAATGAGTGCTCTGAACTCCGTGTTATAACAACAAAAATGGATATTAAAGGGAAGGTTTAGCCAGGAACTTTCCTAATAAGTTCTGGGGTTGCATAGATGATTTATTCCCAACACAGTAAAAGTACACTTAAGATTTATACATTTTAATGTATTTGCAATTTCTAACAAAAAAGTTAGGTAAACATGTAACAACACATATGCTAAAGAATTTAGGAAGAATATATTAATCTCTGCAAAGTTATTCAACTCTATCAAAATTGTGGACATTAATAGACATATGAAGGAATGGATAGATGAATAGTTTCTTGATAAAATGTGTACATTCAAATGATATTGGTAAAGGCTCAATGATGAGATTAAGGTATTCACTATAAAGTTTTTTAGCTTTGTCTTCTGAAAATTTTTGGATACATATTTAGGAAATAAAATAGAAGCTTAAAGTGTGTTAGAGAGAATAAACCTGCCTTCAGGTGACAATTTAAGCCAGTCTAAGACCCAAATCCAGTACATCTGATCCTTGTTCCCATGCCTAATAGGAATGTGTAAAAAATTTACTATTGTTCAATGTTTAAAGAAAAGCAGTAGTGTAGGTAAATACTAAATTCTGCTTAACTACAAGCTAGTGAAAAAGTAGGTCATGTTCTCCTACAAAAGGAATGATATTTAAGTAAGAGATTCTGATTTGAAATCTGGCATTGAGTCAGCTTGGAAAGTTTGGCCCTATTATGACAGTCACTCCAAGACATTTGACATTTAAAATAATGATGTTGCCTCACCTTGGTATTGTGGACCCTCTTAGGAAAATATTTTTCAAACATAAAATTCTTCTTCACAAATTTTCAATAGTGACCCATCTTTGTCCTTTCAAAAGATTCAAATGTCACCTAAATCACTACCAAAAGAAGAAAACTAGAAGTTTACAATATGATATCTTCGCAAAACTAACCAGAAAATACAGAGAATCAAAGGAGATATTTTGACTTGGCTGTTTTGGTTTGATAAAATGGCCTAGCTTCAAAAACTAACCCTCCAAAAATGCATATTTTTTCCATGACAGAGAAATTATCTATAAAACCTACTCTGTTCCAGTGTTTGGGACATCTTAATCATAACAACCACATATTTAACATCTATCTCCTTCAACAGACTGAATATTCCTCAAGGTCTAGGCCTTAGAAGTTCTTACTTCTCAAAAGCAAGGTCAGTGTTTGGGGGCTTTGTTTTTATTTGAAATAAAAAGACATTAAAAGTGTAAATTAATAAATGAATAATGAATGAGTGGATGATGTTAGATAGTTCAAAAAATGGTGATTGTCTCACATAATAGTTCAGAAGTCACTTAAAGTCAAGATATTCAGGGGCTGGAGCAGTGAACCAATACAGCAAAGTGGCCGGCTACGAAGTCAATACAGAAAGCACAGTAGCACTCCTCTATACAAATAATGAAGCAGAGGAAAAAGACATTAAGGACTTGATTCCATTTAAAAAAAAAGTATCTAAAAATATCAAGTACCTAAGAATCAACCTGACAAGAGAAGTGAAAGACCTATCGCATGAAAACTTCAAAACACTTCAGAAAGAAATTGAAGAGGACCTAGGGAAATGGAAGAATATCCCTTGCTCATGAGTAGGAAGAATCAAAATCATCAAAATGACTATCTTACCTAAGTTACTATATAGATTCAATGTGATCCCTATCCAAATCAAATATCATTTCTTAAGGACTTCAAACAAGCAATTATAAAGTTTGTATAGAATTACAAAGGACCAAAGTTAGCCAAATCCATACTGAAAAACATGAAACTGGGTGGCATTTCTTTACCTAATCTTAAACTTTACTATAAAGTCATAGTGAACAAAACAGCATGGTACTGGAACAAAGACAGAATATTAGATCAGTACATCAAAACAGAATATCCAGTGACATACCCTCAAATATATGGTGAATTAATATTTGACAAAGAAGTCAAGAATTTGAAATGGAACAAAGACATTCTCTTCAACAAATGGTGTTGGAACAACTGGATAACAACCTGTAAGAAATTAAAGATAGATCCAAATCTCACACCTTATACAAAAGTCAACTCAAAATGGATTAAAGACCTTGAAATCAGACCTGAAACTATAAAGTTAATTGAGGAAAAAATAGTAAAAACACTTCAAGACTTATATATCAAAAAATTCTTTGATGATAGAATGCCAATGGCAAGACCTTTAGCATCAAACCTAAATAAATGGGACCACATCAAACTAAAAAGTTTCTGTATGGTAAAATAAACTCTGGTTAAAACTAGAAGATGCTAACAAAATGGGAAAAAAATTTTGCACTCCACACATCAGATAAAGGGTTGATATCTAGGATATACAATGCACTCAGAAAGGTTAGCCCCCAAAATCTATTAAAGCCATAGAAAAATGGGGAGAAGAAATGAATAGATACTTCTCCGAGGAAGAACAACAAATAACCTATAGACACATGAAAACACGCTCACCATCAATTATCATTGGGGAAATTCAAATCAAGACAACTATGAGATACCACCTTACACCAGTGAAGATGGTACATGTCAAAAATAACGGGACCAATCTCTGTTGCAGGGATGTGGTAAGAAAGGAACTCTCATTCATTGCTCATGGGAATTTTGCCTGTTCCAACTACTATGGAAAACAGTATGAGGGTGTTCAGTAAATTCAGAAATGAGCTGCCATATGACCCAACAATCATACTCCTGGTTATCTATTCCCAAGACAGAAGAACATTCATCCCAAAGCATGTAAGCATTCCACTATTTATTGCAGTACTCAGCACAATAACCAAAATTTGGAATTAACCTCCATGTCTAACGACAGATGAGTGTATCGTGAAGATGTGGTACTTGTACACAATGGAATATACTACATAGCAATTAGAAACGATACAATCGGGGTTGAAGCATTGGCATAAGTGGTACGGTATTTGGATAACATAGGACAGATCGCAGTTCTATCCCCTGGCGTCCCATATAGTCCCCCCCCCCCAAAGGCAGGAGCGATTTCTGACCCCTGAGCGTCACCGGGTGTGGCCCAAAAACCAAAAAAGAAAAAAAGAGAAAAGATACAATCATGGATTTGCATCAACATGGATGGAACTAGAAAACATTGTGATAAATGAAGTAAGCCAGAAGAAGAGGAATAAATACAGAATGAGAGCACTCATTTGAGATACTTAGAATATACCATATACACATATAATACTCCATGAGTTAAACCTATTCTATAGTTAAATTTTTTCACCTAAGGGACAGGATTCACTAAACCTCAGACTTTATTTCATCAGCTAAAAAATAAAAACGTTTCGCATCTATATCCCTAACAATAGTCTTTTTACAGCCTATCATTCCCCAATTATCTGATGATTTGTTTGGTTTTGTTTGGGACCACGTCCAGTGACGCTCAGGGGTTACTCCTGGCTATGGGCTCAGAAATCGCTCCTGGCTTGGGGAACCTTCTGGGATGCCAGACTCCAGGTCTGTCCTGGGTCAGCAGTGTGCAAGGCAAACACCTTATGTCTGTGCTATCGCTCTAGTCCCATTATCCGTTGATTTTAAAAAATTAATCTTAAAGCCTTTACACTAGCTTCAGTTTCTATATTAAGATATATTTAGGGCCTGGAGAGATAGCACAGCGGCGTTTGCCTTGCAAGCAGCCGATCCAGGACCAAAGGTAGTTGGTTCAAATTCCGGTGTCCCATATGGTCCCCCGTGCCTGCCAGGAGCTATTTCTGAGCAGACAGCCAGGAGTATCCTCTGAGCACTGCCGGGTGTGGCCAAAAAAAAAAAAAAAAAAAAAAAGATATATTTAGATTTAGTCCTTACTCTTTCGTTTTATCATTTCATAACTGATTTGCATGGATGTTTTATGATGAGGATTAAACCAAATACGTTTCCAGAAGTCATCTTAGGTCAGGTTCAGATAACATAACACAAGTTTAACTGAATCCAGTATGCCAATTCTGTGCTAAATATCAACCAAGTATAAACCAGCAGAATCCTCATGGTGTTTACTTAAATCCGATCTTGATTGAAAAATTAAATTTATCAAAGATTCCTCAATGAAATGCCCTGAAGATGCTATTTCCCCCCGCCCCTTTGTAAATTCAGTGCCTTCTGCAGGCTTAGAAAGCCTCCATACTAACATGGGAGTTGATATTGACCTCTAGGGAAGATCCACATTAACTGAACTCCAGTTACTTATGTATCAAAACCAGAGTGTCCATATATTTTCTTACAGTGAACTATAGAAGATAAAGCAAACCAGTTGGTTCTACTTGTTCCTTTATTATCCTGTAGACAAATCCACAAAGAGAAACAGATTATTAGCAGGAAGATTAATGATGAAAGTGGTAAAGGGGAGCAGATTGAAAAGAAATGGCTATTGTCATCAAGTTATTCATTCGAAACCCTAGTTTAGCTCCCGATTAGTGCTAGAAGCAAGTATTGGTTTAAGTGACTTGCTTTTCTCTTAACTCAAAGCCAGCCAACCTCTTTTATTTTTTTAATTTGATTTTGTTTGCATTGTTGAAGCAATATGTTCTTACATTAACAAAAGAAATAAAAAATTTTAGTTCAGGTGTATCATTGAAATCATTGTAAATACCTAACCAATTAAATGTGTTTAAAACATTGAGCATATTATGACAAGGTAGGGCATATTATATTTGCACCAAATAAATTTGTGCCAGGGAGCAAATTTCAGGTCTTACAATTGGAAGGGATTCACTTAACACTCCTTGTCACATCCCAAGTCATGGTTTTCTGGATGTTTTCTGAGTGACTACCCCAGAACCCCAGTCCATCAATGTATTAGTAAAAATAAGTAAGGGTAAGTTCTTTTATTTGGGGTGAGGAGTGAGTTAGAGCAAAGTAGGATATTCAGAAATTATCTGGAAAGAAAATACACAGTCTAATTAGGTTACCAAGCTTTAATGAGAAGAAAATCTTCCTTAGCTATAAAAATATTAAAATTACCTGTAGATCAAGGAGGGAAGACTAATTTCACCATAAAATCTGTTTATTACCTGTACATAAATACTATTTGCTTTTGCTTTGCTCTGTTTTGTTTTAGTCTGAAAATCCACTCTCCATTTCTTGTTCACAGATGTCTGCATCAGCAAATTGAATGATTAAGCTTCTCCCTCTCAATAAGGTTTGCATTCCCCAATCCTAGTCATCAGAATATACACCTACTCCCTCTATGGACCCCTTCAGGTCTGAGTGGTCAAAGCTAAGGCTGATCCTAGCCTCTGGGTACCCTTAATTAACAAATCCTTAAAAACATCTTTGTATGCAGTCCTTTTTATCTCTTCTCTAATCACTCAATTTGAGAGTTCCATCCATTTCTTTTTGAAATACTGACTGATAAAACTTTAATCTTTGTTGTATCACACAAACTTTATGATCAAGTCTCTTCCAAATTAATGAAACTTAGATTTCATTATTAGGCTAGACAGAAACTGTTGACGCTGTAATCATGAATTAATGCTTCATTTTTTGAAGATAGAAATTTAGAGATAAATGCCAATTGCCTAAAGACAATCAATTATCTCCTTTGTCCAAACTGTAATTAAACTTTGAATAATTCTCTTCTTTGACATATAAAATCATATCTTTTTAACAAAAAAGAAGTTTCAGACTGAGAACTTTAGACTGAGTAAAAATAAAGGGTTTTAAATTAAGACTTGAAATCTTCAAAACAGACAGAAGAGCCTGAATTATCTATTATAATTTTTGCATTATTATTCTTAATACTATTAAAATGAATAAAATAGAAAAGACAGAATGTGGAGACAGGAGAGATAGCACAGGGTAAGGCATGTGCCTTGCATGCAGCCAACTCAGGACGGTCCCAGTTTGATTTTTGGCATCCCATATGGACCCCCGAGCTTGCCAAGAGTGATTGAAGAGCAAAAAACCAGGAGTAACCCCTGAGCATCACCAGGTGTGGTTTAAAAACAAATCAATTAATAAACTGCTTAAAAAAAAAGAAATGATAGCATGCTTAGTATACACCAGTGATTATTTCTGGCGATTTACATATTCATTAAGCAGCTTCAACAAATCTCTGAATTAAGGACTGGTATAATCCTTAATTTACAAGTGGAAAAATATGGAGGATTAAATAGTCAACTCCAAATAGTGCTATTTATAATATTTCCCTCAGTGATTTTTTAAAAAATTATTGTTTCAAAAATGATCTGTATAATACTTTTAAATTTAAAATGTATTTATAGAACTACATCCATATTTCTAATTGACTTCTAAATGTTCGATTCTATGGGTAAAAATATCATGATCTTTGCAAACATTTCAACTAATGAGTTTGTTCTAAATCATACAGAACTTAAGAACTGAACAAAGTATGCTTGTTACTTTATGTCAGCAAATGTGCTTAAATTTTTGTGTTGTAGCTCTAGTTGGCACAATGGGAAAAACAAAGCATACTCCTAAACATCATGTCAAAGTTAAACTAAAAGACAAGTTATCTTAATTGATGCAAAAATGCCATCTTGTTTAAAGCTAATTTGGGTAATCAATGTATAATTTTGCTTAACAGCAGCAGTTTGTAAACCTTTTTATCATCTAATATGTTATAAAAGTACCAAAAAAGAACATATGAGGGTATGCATTTTTAAAAAACTAAAATGGGAATACATTATTTTTAATAAGTATATATCTTAGCCAAGGTTATCAATGTCACAAAGCTCCAAAATTTGCTTCCAAGTTTGAATCAAAACTGAACAACAGCATTTTCTGGAAGAAGAGATTTTAAAACAGAATGTGTGTGTGTATAAGTATGTATGTGTGGGGCCCGGGAGATAGCATGGAGGTAAGGCGTTTGCCTTTCATGCAAAAGGTCATCGGTTCGAATCCCAGTGCCCCATATGGTCCCCTGTGCCTGCCAGGAGCAATTTCTGAGCATGGAGCCAGGAGTAACCCCTGAGCACTGCCGGGTGTGACCCAAAAACCACAAAAAAAGAAAGTATGTATGTGTGTGGAGGGGGGTAAATGTGTTTAATTACTTATTCTTATGTTTTGAGCTTAGAAAATACCAGAAAGGGCCCGGAGAGATAGCACAGTGGTGTTTGCCTTGCAAGCAGCTGTTCCAGGACCAAAGGTGGTTGGTTCTAATCCCGGTGTCCCATATGGTCCCCCGTGCCTGCCAGGAGCTATTTCTGAGCAGACAGCCAGGAGTAACCCCTGAGCACCGCCGGGTGTGGCCCCAAAACAAAACAAAAACAAAAAACAAAAACAAAAACAGAAAATACAACTACATCTAATATTTTAGGACTTGATTGCTATCTCAATTTTGCTTGAACTTTTTGTTAGTTTTATTGTTTTTGGCTTGGTTTTTATAACTTCTAATTCTCTGGATTATTTGAGACCTCACAATTAATTGAGGTTGCTCAGTATCTCTTTAAAATTACAATTATAAAAGAAAAAGATAAGCAGAAACAATGAGTAATACTTCTTATAATCAACACTACTGTGACATATTGAAATTTTTAATTTACAGTCTAAAAGAGGAGGATAGTTTAGAAAAGCATTAAAAAAGATGATGTCTGGAGGTAGAAAAAAAGAAAATGGGAAAAACTATGAAAATAAAAAAGAACAGAACAAGGGAGGAGAAAGTAAAAGAAAGAGGGAAGTGGGAAGAAGGAGAAGACATTTCATAAAGTCATTAAATTTTTAATTAATTTATAGTAAACCTAGCACTTTTTTTTCAGGATAAAGAGGAAAGTAACTTTGTACTACAATGTGTGGTACATATATAAGTGTAAAATGCACCGTAATAATTGTATATAGTCCTGAAAGCAATTTTTTAAATGTATCTAATCACATATTATTACTCTTTGGATTCTCACTCCTGGAAGAATGTAATAAATAAGATTAGAATTCATTGCATTCTTTATTACCTTAAATAAGAATATGGGAAGCTATTTTCCTTATTTAAGGATTAAGAAGTTATACAAAATCACTATCAAATTTAAGCTTCAGAACTGATCAACCGAAGATAGCAAACCCTCAAAAATCCCTGGCAGAGGACTTATTAATGTGTTTACATGTCAAATGTTTATGTCAAATTTGGAAAAGATATCCATATTCATCTTTGCTAAAAGGGACGCTGAATTTGTTGGCCCCTTAGACCCCACAAAACTTGAGGTTTAGTAGATTAAATATATTTAACAGTTTATTCTAGGATTTATTTCTTAGTAAGAAAGTTAATTTCCAGTTCAAGCTCAACCAGTCAACATTATAAAGATCCAGTTTTCTTGATCTGTGCAGATATCAATGAATCCATCTTTCAATTTTTCCCTGCACTCCAGGTAGCTCTTTCATCACATGAAATTAAATCTATGAAGCAGGATGATCACCATCTGTATTCCTGCCACCCAAATTTGCTTTCTTATTTTAATTCTTCTTTTGCTATGATTTCATTATTATAAATAAACTACTTCAAGAAAAATAAGTTCTTTGTCTAGTTTAGAGCTAAAACCCTGTTCCATTCCTGATGATTCTTTGCCAGTGATGATGACTGGGGAGACTGGAAATCCAGTCTCCTACTTGGCTCATCCCATGACCTCACATAGTCAGTGCAAGTGTCTCCATTTGCATTCCCAGAGCCTGTTTCTTTGGACACAGACACTTGCTTTCTCTGGCTAGCTTACTGCTTGAAGCCATCTGTTTAAACATGGAATCGCTTAGTACACAGTCTCTCAGGGCTCATGTTCTATCCCTCTCAATCATCTGTGGTTTGGGGTTTGGCAAATCTCAGGGAAACTACTCATAGCTGTACCTGTATTCTAACTAGTGTTTAACCTTAGAAAATGAAATGTTTTATAATAAGTGGCATTTTAGTCTCCTTTTGGGAGATGTCCTTTTCATCACAAGTCAGTGCAAAAGATTATTTTTGAAGGGATCACTAATTAAGTGACATTGATTGATGTGTAAGTATTTTTAGCTTAAAATGCCTATGAAAAGCACTTGACACTATAAAATGGTAAGTGGGGTTGGAAATCACTCTACTCTAGTCCTCTTTAGCTTGCCATAGATAGAGTCAAGTTAAACCTACAAGAATCCAAACTGAGGGCATCTTGTTATACTATAAGCTTTCCTTTAAGCTATCAGCAAAAATTTGTGAGGTATCTCTTTCTATTTTAATAAATTTAGTCTTATATACAGCACTGAAGTAGCTAACCAACTAATTAGCTAACTAACTGAAAAGTAGATGAGGAGCTGAGAGATAGTTCAGTGGGTAAAGTATTTGCCTTACATGGAGTCAACCTGAGTTTGATCTCCAGAATTACGTATGACTTGGGAAGGGAAGAGAAGAGTGGGGAAGGAAAGAACTGACATAAAAAAAAAAACACTCTCCAGGGACAGGAGAAATAGTAAAGGATTAGGTAAGGCATTTTCCTTCTAATTACCTGGTTTTGATCTCCTGCACCATATATGGCTCACTGACTCCTTACAGGAGTAATCCTTGGATACAAACCCAGGAATAAAATAAGAAAACAAATTTGGGTGGCAGGAATACAGATGGTGATCCAGAAACAAAGTAGATGAAGAGGTACTGGATAGTTCAAAAAGCTCGCATGCATGCTTAGCATGCGGTAGCCCTGGGTTTGATTCCCTCATATTACACTGTTCCTCAGCACTCTAGAGTTTGGAGGTTCAGAAGTGAGCAAATAAAGGATAAAGGTCCTCCAGACCTTTGCTATCTCAAATAATCTTGTTGATTCCTTTTCTTCTCTTTCATCAACTTTTTTCACATTCCTTACCAGGGTAACCACTGCTTGCTCAAAGATAAATAATTCAGAAAGTTAGATGTGGGCCTTCTTATTTATTAAGAATCTATATCAAGAGGCTGAAGTAGTGGCGCAGCAGTAAGGCATTTGCCTTGCACATGTCTGACCTAGGACAGACAGACCACAGTTCGCTCCCCAGGTGTCCCATATGGTCTCCCAAGTCAGGAGTGATTTCTGAGCACATATCCAAAAGTAACACCTGAGCATCACAGGGTGTGCCCCCCCCAAAACAAAAAAACAACAGCAAAAAATCTATAGCAAGCAAGTGCACCTTATTCCTATTAGATTGTATAATGTAAGTATTTTATTCTCTTGTTTTGTTGTGTCAGTATCTTGGGTGGAGATAAGATTAGTTTTTTGTTTCCAAATCTCGAATTATAAACAAATTTGAGGAGGTATATAGCTTGTGCCTCAAAACTAAAACATAAATCAATTTGGACCAATTAACGGTGTCCCATCATGTTGCATCAACTTTCCCAGTTAAGTGAATTAAACCAGCAATTAAGACAGTACTTAATTTCAAAAAAAGTCAATAGCATCATTCAATATTATTATGAGATAGGATCACAATATGGTGAATGAAAAGTTACATCACATCAATGACTTCTGACCTTTATCAAGTCCTCATGAGAAATAAAACTATCACCTTCTTATTCCAACTGTTCCTTATCTCTGTCATTATTGTGATGATAGGGGATCACACACATCATTAGTTATGGAGCCCACACATTTAGTTGTGAAATTCACTAGTGTTTTCATATTAGGTTAGAGAATGCACACATTTGACTAAAGTGCTTGCTGTGGATCATGCTCATTTCACTGTAATGATCACAGGTGTTCTGTGTTCACCTGGTCTCATTATAGTGCTCTCACACTACAGATCACACACTTGCCATAGTCATCACAAATCTCTGTCTTTTCTTTATGTTTTTGTTTTGTTTTGAAGCCACACTCATTGATGCTCAGCGATTACACCTGGCTATGCCCTCAGAAACCGGTCCTGGCTTGGGGGAGCATATGGGACACCAGGGGATAGAACCAAGGTCTGTCCTAGACTAGCGCTTACAAGGCAGATGCCTTACCCTTAGTTCCACCACTCCGGCCCCAATTATCACAAATTGCATAGTTGCAGTGCTCCCATATACTCAGCAGCAGTACATCTAGAAAATGTGGTTCCAGGGATCTAAGATAGAAGTATGGCCCAGCAAAAATATGGAAGAGCTTCTAGACCCACCCCTGATGTATGCAGACAGCACAGGGGATCAAACTCATAGCCTCAAGCTTTGCAAAACAGAAACATTAGTCACTGACCTATCTCTCAACATCTGTGTTGTTGTTGTGTTGATGTTGTTTTCATTTAAGGTGGCACACAATTTCCGAACAGTCAGGTTAATAATCTAATATTTATTTTATATTTTGTGAAACTTGATTTTATGATCACTAGATTTATTGTGTTCACCCCACTTTTCACAGAAATATACTGCTTTATCGTCAGTTCTGCTTACTATACAAATTTTATTTAGTTTCCATAAAACATGTACTGGCTCTCATTTTTCTTCATATGCTAGAAAAAAATCAAAGTAGTCAGGAGGCCTTCCTGAGGTAGGAGTTCTACAATAAACTCAGATCATGGAAAAATAAAAAAAAAATCTAGTTCCAAATAAACATTTTTCATCTGATATAAGTCAGACATGAGTCCATGCTCATGCTCCATTCCACATCTTCAGTCAGTACTTTTTTTTACTAGCAGTCTTCATCTTCAATTTACTCTTTGAAAAAGAAAGAAATGTCTGTTCTGTAGGTGAACTTTTTCAGTGCAGCAATGCAGACGTGCAGAACAGAAATGTTTCAAATGGGTGAGGCATTTGCCAAAAAAAAAAAAAAAAAAAAGAAAGCAAGTTGCAGTCGATAATATGCTCTAACTCTGACTTCCCGAGATTTCCATTTCCCAACTAATTGGATTCCCTAACTTGTTCATCCAGTTGATTCAGCTGCAGTTGATTAGACAATGTTTCCAGAGGGTAGCATTTTCTTGATGGCCACCATGACAAGCAGCAATAATTTTGCTCCCTCCTCTGGGTGGAGAAACAATCTGTGATCACAAGCTTCAATTATGGGTAAATTGAGGAAGTGTTTCTTTCTGAAAAGTGGAAAAATCGAATAACCTGCATTTATTGTTATTTTAGGTACATCAAAATGTGTAACAACTAAGTTGGTTTCACAACTATGGGTACATGCTTTTAAAATACATTTATAGAAAGACAGTCTTTTTGTTAATAAAGATCCCCTACTAGTACTGTTGACTGATAACTGAGAATCCTCCCTCTCATTCAGAAGCTGAGTGCTTGATCCCAATGCCACCAACATATTACACATTTCAAGCTAAATCTTATTGCTCAAAACTTTCCAGACTCACAGATTTGTCTCTGCAGGATTTCACTCATTAAAGCCTCCAGCTGAGCCATTGACAAGTCCTCCATCATCTGATGTCTCTCAAACCTCCTACAATTTTGTGGGAACCCTAGGTAGACAGGCTGTTCTAAGATATCCAACTAACAAACCAATACAAAGATGATAAAAAAAAATTATCTTCACTTCTGTTCTTAATGAGCATCTTATCTATCTGCCACCAGTCCAGACTCCAGAAAGCAAGTACAGATGCCTCTTCTTCTCTTATAGGTTGTACAAATGAGTCTGACAGAGACAACATTGGATTGGTCCTTTGAATGTGGTCATCCATTCTAGATACACAAAGATTTGAATGCTGAACTCAGCACTAAAAGAGTGCAAAGCACTCCAAGACATTGAGTCTAAATTAATCTTAATGAGGGAAAAAGCACTCTCCAAACAAGTCGAACCAGAGATAAACAGATGGAACTATATTAAGCTGAGAAGCTTATGCACCTCAAAGAAAATAGTGCCTAGGACACTAACCCCACCCACAGAATGGGAGAAGCTATTCACCAATACTCATGAGATAAGGAGCTAATATCTAAGATATACAAGGTACTAACATAACTTTACAAGAAAAAAATCTAACACCATCAAAAAATGGGTACAAGAAATGAACAGACAATTTCTCAAAGAAGAAATACAAATGGCCAAAAGGCACAAGAAAAAATGCTCCACATCAATAATCATCAGGAAGCTACAAATCAAAACAACAATGAGGTACCATCTCACCCCACAGAGACTGGCACACATCACAAAGAACAAGAACAATCAGCGCTGAAGGGGATGTACAGAGAAAGGAACTCTCATTCACTGCTGGTGGGAATGCAATCTAGTCCAGTCATTGTGGAAAACAATACGGAGATTCCTCAAAAAACTAGAAATTGAAATTGAGCTCCCACATGATCTAGCTATACCACTCCTAAAGATATACCCTAGGAACTCAAAAATTAAATACAACCCCCCTCCTCACACCTCTATTCATTGCAACACTATTTCCAATAGTCAGACTCTGGAAACAACCAAGATGCCCTACAACAGATGAGTGGCTAAAGAAAAAAATGGCACATATACACAATGGAATATTATGCAACCGTCAAGAGAGATGAAGTCATGAAATTTTCCTATACATGAATGTACATGGAATCTATTATGCTGAGTGAAACAGCCAGAAGGAGAGAGACACAGAACAGAATCACTTATCTATGGGTTTTAAGAAAAATAAAAGACATTATTGTTTTAATGCCCAGAAATGAGGGCCAGAAAGACTGGCTCATATCTGAAGCTCACCACAAAGAGTGGTGAGTGCAATTAGAGAAAAAACTGCACTGAGGACTATCATAACAATGTTAATATGCAAGGGAAGTAGAAATCCTGTCTCAAATACAGGTGGGGGTGAGATGGAGCATTGGTAATAGGAATGTTGCACTAGTGATGGAAATTTTGCACTGGTGATGGGAGGTATTCTTTTTATGACTGAAACCCTACTGCAATCAGGTTTGTAAATATGGTGTTTAAATAAAGACACTTAAAATGTTTTAAAAAATTAAAAAGTGTAGTTATGCAGATTTACCTTTTGAACTAAAATCATGAATTCAGGGTCAAAACCTTTAGACTTTTCCCTAGAAGATACGTATGTCATTAATAAAGGATAGGCTATTAGATAAAAACAAAATTGAACGTAAAAGTGATAATTGAGAGCTCCTTTTGTTAGTATGACCTTGCTATCATGAAAATTATTATATCTTCAAAGAGCAATGTAGGCTGTTTCCTAGCATATAAAGTTGTATATATTTTAATGTTTATCTGATGATATATTCCAATATCTTTCATTTAGAAACAGTGAAAGAAATGTCACAGGATATTACCCGAGACATTGACAAACAAGTTATATGTAGAATTACGGAGGCTAAAAAGAAAATATAAAAATAAAATACATATCTTAATTTTATGTTTGGTACCTGGCACCAGTCTGGGAAGTGGTATAACTAGGGGCTTAAATTGGTCTGGAGTGACTCATTGACTTGGCTCCTGTCATCTCTCAAAGCTTATATCTTCAGTCCAATACTATCACTTCTCTTCATCTTCAGTGCTATCTCTCTTACCCATGATTTCTGCTCTACAATTAGCTATTGGTCTCCCACTTTCTCTCCTTACTTCCTCCCATTCATCAACCAAACAGTTTTTTAAAAACATATGTTAAGTCACTTCACTGCTGTCTCTTTCACCAAGTTCCCTAATCACTACTCTCATTCTCAAAAGATACTTGAATCCTCATTTGTCATTTTTTAAAACTTAATTTAAATATTCTATCCTCTGTACATAATTTCTCTAGAAATTCCTTTTCTCTCATTGTACACTCTTATTTACTGCTTGTTTTCTAGTTAATCTTCTGCCTCCATCAATAGATTACGTATCCTACAGGTCAAAGAGCATGCTTGTCTCTTTTCTAATGGGTACCCAAAACTTAGAGGTCTACTCATGTAAGATAGGTACTTAATAAATATGTTTTGCATAGATGAGAAATAAAATTCTGATTGTTTGCTGATCATAAAAATGAAGCTGGCACTCAGAGATAAAGGTATGGCAATTCATGCTGTTAATGGATAAAGGTGAAAGCAAAATAATATGAGAAAAAGATTAGAAAAATGGCATGTGTATGAGAGCACTGTGAGCAGATCAATAAATAAAAGATTCAGGAAATGGCATACAGAAGATGTTGAAAAGGATTAATGTGAAACACTCAGAAAAGGGGCCAAATGTTGTGGTTTTGTGGACCTGGTGTCCACCCTTTGCTTTGGTATTTGATGTTTTACACCAATGAGATCAACTTGGGCCTCAGATAAATAGACTTATAAGTTGCAGAGAAAATGTCATGTTGAATTTTCAGAAGTATGTATTTAAGTGCATGCCATTACATTTTTGAAAAAAAAAAGTCACATGAAAAGGATGATATTTTATATGTTCAAAATATTTTATATCACTCCCAGGGCTTTTCCATAGCTAACAATGCATTTACAATAAAAATATAAAAGGAGCTTTTAGAAAATAAGTACCTACAGCTAGGAAATGACCTGAAAAGAATAAGTTCTGGCAACAGTGGTGATATATTACCCAGTCACTTACTAGAAGTGTAATGCTGAAAGTGAAAACTAACTAAGGACTTGAGGTGTTAATAAGAACCCGATTATTTCTGTCTTTATTATTGATATGGAATTTAAGTACCAGAGCAACAGAATACCTAGTCTATTAAAAATCTCCTAGGAGGAATAAATTATGGTATTTATGATAAATTTGATCTTTGTCATAGGATATCCAGCCTTATTTAAACACATTAATCCTTCAGTAAAAAGGCCAGGTGGACAGGACATAATCATTGTATTCACGAGTGTTTCAAATCACAGCCAAGTTTTTATTGATTTGATTAAATGTTTTCTAATACCCTGAGGATCTGGTGGGTATGTTGGACAAAAAAGTGAGACTGGGTTGATAGTATTGGGTTGAGTTTCTTAGACCAAAGAAAAGTTCTTGACCCAGGAAAAGAAAAGCTAACAATACAACTGAAAATGAACAATCCATCCCAATATCAGTTACTTCTGGTCATTATCCTTTTAATATGAAAGGGCAAGTATGGGAGAGTAATGTTGGCTTAGTTCCCAGAATGTTTATTAATCTCTAGAGGAGAATGGTATTGGAATTTTAAGTATGGTATTGTATGAATCGCTCACCTGTAGGAAATTGTAGACCTATTCAGCAAACTAAATTCTTTTCCCCTTTCAGCTAGCTGACTAATGGTTTTCTATACCACTCTCTTATGCTCTGACAGGGGTATGTTAATGTGGCACTCACAAAGAAACCTATTTTCCAAAGAGCTGAAGGGTCTTATCCAGAGAGTTATGTGAAGAAATATTTTTTTAAAATTTAGTCATTATTTATTAGACTTAATGATTGAGATATTTTAATCTTGTCCTCTTTCAGGGAGAGACCAGTGATTTTGTTGAATTAAGACTGTCAAATGAGTGTAGAGAAAGACATGGAAGAACTTAGGGGAAGAGTGAGTTGATCCTGACAAATAAGCCATTTCTCTTTTTATGAAGCTTGGATTTGACAACAAGGATAGAACTTGGCCCATCACTTTGGCCCTCAAGATATTCTTTCTCAAATGCCCAGTTTCCAAATTCATTATCTACTGGGAGATGATTTCTTCCTCCCTTGATATTTGAGGTCCAGAAAGAAGACAAATACCTCCCCAGTCACATATAATCCATTACTGGGAAGAATCTGTTCATTGGGTCACAGATATCTCACTCCCTACTCTGGACTCACCACGACATAGAAGATGATGCATAGAAGATAATAGACTTGCAAGAGGCATGATTTCTATAATCCCCTCCTGACATGTTCACATTCCCTTCAATAAGCCAATAAACAAGCAACAGCTTCCATCTGATAAACTCTGATAACAATATAGGAGAAGAGAATTGTATTGATAAAAACACATTATCAAATATTAAAATGTGACTGACACAATACAGAAGATTAAGTTCTCAAGACCCATGAACTCCTCAAGAGTATTATGTAACATCACTTAAATCTTTTATTCTTGGAAGAAGTCTTAGTTTCTATTCATGTATCATCATTCATGATAGCTCTATATGCAGAGACCACAGTAGTAGAAAAATGATGCTAGAGTAGGCAATCCCTTCATAAAATGATGTACTGGGCTTAAAAGAGTGTCTGTTCAATGTACAGATTGCTTTTTACATGGAAATGAGGAGGTATCAGTCCTCACCAAATTGGCTGTGTGTGAACCTGGTTCAGTCTTTCCTCCCAAGATGTCTTAAGTGGTTGAATGTCTTAGTGTATCCCAATGAATGTTTCTTAAAGAAACTATTTTTATTTGTGGAAATGAGTTTCTCCTTGGAAGAGAAAGGTTCAAAATTAGTAATTCCTTCACAAATTTGTGTGGGGTTATTTATCTACAAATAACATTAAATTAAATTGATTTATTTTTATTTTAGGGTAAAGAATTCTTACTCTTATTCATCAGCACACACATATGCATATATATATGTGCAAGAAATTGGAAGATGTACAATGCCTATGAAGAGATAATTTATTATATTCCACTGAAACATCTTCAGAAAAGCCTATGCATACTTTCAGTTTATCTTCATCTTTTCTGTTGCCATCTTACTAATTTTTTGCAGTATTAATGATTTTGGTTCTTTCATAAAGTTAGCAACTTAAATGAATGATATCCTTATACCTTGAGTCTCAAAACTACAACTAGGTCTTTATAGAAACCCTATGGTAATATAAAAATTATCTGTTATGGGGCTGGAGAGATAACATGGAGGTAAGGCATTTGCCTTGCATGCAGAAAGTCTGTGGTTTGAATCCCGACATCCCATATGGTCCCCCGAGCCTACCAGGAGCAATATCTGATCATAGAGCCAGGAGTACCCCCTGAGTGCTGCTGGGTGTGGTCCAAAAACCAAAAACCAAAACAAACAAACAAAAAAAATTACCTGTTATGTGGAGGTTAATTGAAGATCATAAGTAGCATTCATGTATCTCTAATTAATGTGTCCCATTTTTTATAAGGGCCTCGCTCATTAGTACTGGAGAAATGAATTGAGTTATTCTCAAATATCTGTGACCAGATTATGTAGGCCCTCTGGTTTAGTGATTGAGATCACCTTTCCACTGTCACTAGAAGTCAGCAATATTCCTGGGACCATGTTATGCCTACTTTCCATTCTACCTCTTATTTTGCCCAATTTAACTCAAAATCCTCCTGATCAGTGTGTGGAAAGGTTATCTATTCTTCAGCTATAATTTTGGTAAGCCAAAACTCTGAGAGTCCTGAAATTTTACATAAGCAAAAGCACTAAGATGCAAAATCCTTTCAGGAAAAAGGAAAATGAAGTAACTTCTAAACAGCAATTTATAATAAATCAGTTGGGCTTTTTTTAATATAGGAATTCCTGGCCTTTTATCTCACAAAATCATTAGCAAGTAGGACAACAATTCTTTTAAAAAATAATTCTAGCTATTGATTAAAATTTGAGAGTCTACCTACCTAAATTAATATATATATATTCATGTGGGCTAGAATAACCATACAGTGGGTAGAGTGTTTGCCTTGCATGTGACTGACCGATTTCGATCTCTGGAATCCTATATGATACCCAGAACCTGCCTAGAGTGATTTCTAAGTGCAGCTCCAGGAGTAACCCCTAAGCATCGCAAAGTGTGCCCAGAAAAACTGTGTTATATTTCTGCAATAAATACATAGTTACATGTATCTACATTCCTCATCCTAGAAACCACTTTTTTATGATGTGGTTTAAAACATTCTATAAAACTTACATCAAAGAGGATATATAATAGCCTCAAACATTTCCACAACCTAATCTCTGAATATGACATTACAAATAGAAAAATAAATTTTTTTCAGAAATTACATCAATCATCTTGAGATGAGAAGATTATCTCAGATTATCTGGATGACTGAAGTAATCACGAAAAATCCTATTAATTAGAATACGAAGAGATCAGAGATGCAGCTTTGGGAGATATGGTAATGGAGTCTGGTATGGAAGATTATCAAGAAGGGGTCCCAAGAAAGAGACAGCAGTATTCTCTAGAAACTTAAATGTCATTAAGTTTGTATTGGTTAAGTCACCAAATTTATAGTAATTTTTGTAGTATAAAAAACACACAAAAAAACTAATATAGTGTACAAACCTTTGGGATATGATATTTGTCCCCATTAAGTAATTTTCTCTTGGTTTATTCAAGTTGTGTGAATCAATAGTTTAGTCCATTTGATTGCCAAATAACATTCCTTTCTGTATTGATTTATTTAATATAGAATTATTTTAATAATTTAGTCACAGGAGAACATCTGAGGTGTTTTCAATTTAAGATTATAAGAAAAGCATTCAAAATATGAAAGTATGAATCTTGGTATAAACATTTACCTCAGATAAATTTTCATTTATCTTGGATAAATGTAAAATATAACATATCTGGCCACATGGTCATTATTTTAAAGAAACTACCCACACATTTTCAAGACTGTCCACTGAAATTCAGCAGCATTTTGAATTTTTACCTATAATGTGAAATTGTCCAGTTCCATCCCTATCATTTGGAGTTGGTACTACATTTAAGTTACTTTGATATTTCATTCTGGTCTATATCTTATTTCTTTTCTTTTATCTTTTTTT
>PVKC010015129.1:0-21685 GCA_004027635.1 Crocidura indochinensis | reverse complement strand
ATTTCTGAACACAGAGCCAGGAGTAACTCCTGAGCACTGCCGGATGTGACCAAAAACAAACAAACAAACAAACAAAAAATAGAAGCAAAATCAGGTGGGAAAATTGAAAGGCATACCTGGTGGTGATTTGAAGAGGTCTATGGAAGTGACTGGGAGACAGCTCTGTGACTAACTTTCTGTCTTGCACATGTGAGACCACATGCTGCAACTCTGGTGCCACCCCAAGCATATCCAGCACCATCCTGGTGGCTCTCCACTCTGAGATCCCATTTCTAACCACATGGCAGCCAAGCATGCATGAACTTCCACTAAGGGGTGTGCCTGACCCTGCTTCCCCCTACCCCTGTGACCATTGCAACAGGGATGAGAAAAGGGTAGTGAGAGAGGTGGTGAGAGAACAAGGTGGCGATGAGAGAAAGGACTTCTCTGGCTTCCATGCACATGAATTAGTTGGATGACCATATTATGGAGAGAAAGAATGAGGCTAAAGACAAAAGCAGAGGTGGACAGGGAACTGAGCAATGAACCCTGAAGTGACTCTGCTTGCAGATGCCCCTGAGACTATTTTAGAGAGACCTCAGTTATTGTGGCCTTGAGCCTCTTCTTTGCTGTGGCTTTGTCTTATGTGACCATGGAGCAGAATCCAGGGAAGTGGCAATAATATAATAATAATTATATTATTATATAATTATATATAATATAATCCATATTATATAATATAATAATATTCCCAGTTTGGAATTTCATTCCCAAAGACAGAACTACCTCCCTAACTGAAAGCCCTGACTGGAAGCTTATGCTATATGCTCATGGAATGAATTCCCATCAAAAAGCACTCACTTGAACAACCATGCTGCCGCCTTTCTCTTTATTCCCACAGCCTCCTCCTACTGACATAGCTGGGATAAGACTTGGGAGACTCTGCTCTAACTAAGCCAGGTCAGCAAATAGCTTGCTCTACAGTGCAGGGAATTGAGATACAGCCTCTTATGTTGGGAGAGAACTGAGGGAAAAGAGCAGCCCAGGTGAGTATGAGAATAGAGGTAGTCAAGTTCATAAGGAGAAGGATGAAAGGGGAGAAGAAATTCAAAGGAGTAAGGGTGAGATAGCACAGAGTAAGTTGTGAGCATCATTACAGGAAATAAGAAGTGTGAATCAAGATGTGAATTGAGATGAAAATACAGAGACCAAGAGATAAATAGAGCTATCCAGTATGGGTATTTGTGCCTTCAAGAAGTCAGAGACTTCACAAACACATAACTGCTAAAGACAGAACCCAGATTTAAAGTGTGAGTTGGGCTGAGTCGCCATCTACTAGCAAGATGGATGACAAAGCTCTAGCAAAGGAACTAGCTTGACCAAGACACCGAGGTGAGCCTGGAAAACCAAATCTAGAAGCTCCAAGGCCCAGACCCTACCCCTCTGCAGCTCAGTCACTGGAAACACAAGGAATGATTTCCTGTCACCCTCCGCCACTCTGGCAGCATGCTGCCTTCTCTTCAGCCCTTATGGTGTCTGTCACTGGGAGACACTCAGGAAATACAAATCCCTCCATTAGAAGATTCCAGCAATTAATTACTTGTCAATTTAGAAGGGTAGGGCAGGATTAATTTGAACTTTGAGAATCCTGGTGAAAATAAAGGTGTAATTATGATGGTAATAATGTTAATCTTTTATTAATCCGCTGATTTTCTATAGATATAACCCCACCTTCAAATAGCTCACCTGTTAGAACAGGGCTTGAGCCAGTAGGGAAGGTGGGAATGGAGAGGAGAGAGGTAACTAGCACCAAGAGGTGCGGGAAGCAGGAAAGCAAATTGAATATTCACCAATTGACTTAGCATGATGGAAGGTGAGGACAAGTAACAAGCAGGAATGTTCCCATCAGTCAAACTATTCAGATCAGGAGTGTTCAATGCAGCTACACTTTCTGGTTTCCTTCTTAGAAACTGAAAAAGGATATATAGGGTGAGTATTCTACTTCCAATCAAAAAACACACAACAGTGGCAGAATTTTCAATAGAACTGAAATTCGTTTGTCCTTAGTTCTGTGCTGCACTGCTAAGAGCCCACTAGGACTCTCTCCAACCTCTTTCATGGTTGGTTTCCAGAGACCCTGATCTCTCTCTCTCTCTTTCACTCACACACTATATGTATATATATATATATATATATACATAAGTATACATATGTATATATACATATATACATAATATATATATTTGCTAAAAGTACTGAGAAATGTCTTAAAAAACTGGAGCTGGGGTTTGATCCCCCAGTACTGCTGAGAGTAACTCACTGAGCACTGCCAGGCGTGACTCACAAACTAAATGACAAACAAAACAATGAATTTGTCAATGAATAAGTAAAATGGTTTCAGAAAGGCAAGAATTCTGTTTTGTAAATGACTACAGGTTTAAAGTTTAGCACAAATAATAGATGAGTGTTGACTGAACTCAACCATCAACAATGTATCTTATGGTGTTTCAATAAAAAATTTAACAATAATTACAGTTCAAATATAATTGCAGTTTAGTTAAGAATAGATGTTCAAGAAGAATAGTAAGAAAGAGGAAAGAAGGAAGGAGAGAAGGAGGGAAGGAGGTAGGAAAGGAAGGAGGGAAGGAAGAAGGGATGGAAGGAGTGAAGGAGGGAGGGAAGGAAGGAGGGAGGGAGGGAGGGAAGGAAAGAAGGGATGAGGGAAGGAGGAAAGGAAGGAGGAAAGAAAGGGAAGGAAGGAGGGAAGGAAGGGAGGGAAGAAAGGAAGGGAAGGAGGGAGGGAGGGAGGAAGGGAGGAAAGGAAGAAAGGGAGGGAGGGAAGGAGGGAGGGAGGGAGGGAAGGAGGAAAGAGGGAGGGAGGAAGGGAGAGATCATTGCTGGTATATCATGAACTCTGCCAAGTACTGTCATGGGCTCTTGGGAAGGAGGGGTGATGAGGACACAACCTTCAAAGATGGACAGCTTTTCCCCTCAAGGACAACATTTTTGCCTTGCAAAGCTAACTTTCCCTATCAACATGCAGAAATAATTCCACCATCCTGCCTCCAGTCATTCTGACTGACATAAATCCTTATGGATGAACATTTTTTAAGTAAAGAGCAAAAATAAAACTCCAGGGACATGTTTCAACAGGGCAGTGGAATGTGAACCAAGGAGAAAGAATTGCCATGACAGTCAATGATGGAAAACAGTGTGAGGAGCTAGTGAGATTCCAGAGGAACTTCCTGTAACATATGAAGGGCAAGTTACAAGGCATCAGGACCTTGGGGGTCACCCATAGAATCTTCTTGTCTAGTTGAAGACTCTGACATTTAGAGAAAACGATTAACTCGAGTTTGGCTACTAGGTTAACAGCACCATGAGACTAGACCCTCAGAGTTCTTTCTGGTCAATCTCAATGGGATAATGAAAACTAATGAAAGATGGGAAGGGAAAGGAGAGAGGACAAATAAAAAGGGTTCAGCAAATGTGGAGAAGGAAATCATCAGTCTATGGATGTCTTTGGATAGTGATCACATATTCTCTACAACTCTATGAGACCAAGTCTTTTGTCTTTATTTGATCACACAGGATAGTGAATTCAGAAACACTAGTTAAGTTTTCCAGATAAACAATGGAGTCAGATTTAAATTCTAGTCAACCAGAATCCAAGACCATATTTTCCCAGGTCTGCACATTATGAGGAAGAAGGGTGGGATTAAAATGGAATGTTGGATGAGCAGATGTTCATAGATGGGCTCTCTGAGACTGATTCAAAGAAAAGCCTAGGGCTTGAGTAGCTGAGGAACCCCAGAAAAGTGTCATAAGGCTCAGAGTAAAAGTAATAAAAATCAAGGTCTGAGTATTCTGGGAAGTTCAAGGAGAGAGGACTTAATCCTTGAGACTATTACCTGCATGCCTTGGCTCATGGCCCCTTCCTCCATTTTCAAGGCAGAGCATCTTCAACTGCCTCTGTCACTACAATCGTCCTGCCTGTGTTGTGCACTAATTAAGATGCTGCTGTTGGCCAGGGCCCACCTCGTTAATTCAGTAATTACCACACTATCTCAAGCTCCTAAAAATAGACAGCAAAGTTCCTTTGGTCATGTAAGAATTAGGATATAGAGGTCTTTTAGGGAGGAGACATTGGTTTGTTTACCTGATACTATCACTGCCTTCTGTTCATGATTATTAAATAAGATAGAGTATGTGAAAGCACTCTGAATAACAAGAAAACAGAAATTAAATGCAAGTTTTCAGTGATACTTTGGCACCAAATTGTGTCCAAAGTGTACATAAAGTACACAGCACAGTATCTGGCATATAATGTACACAAGACAGTCTACTGCACATAGTAGGTGCCCTAGAAATATTATTGCTCTATCACATAGTACTCCTCTTCACATAGTAGGTTCTAATTATACCGATGGCTGATTGGATGGGTTGGTGAGTGGATGGATGAACTGAAATTTAAGTGAGTGGATGAGTGATGAATTTGTAGTTAAATGGGTGAGTAATGGATATATGGATTAGTAGGTGAGTGGGTGGATGGGTTGTGGATGAGAATCATGTGCTCTAGCCTTAGAGCTATTTTTCCAACTCCCATCATTTTGTTTAGTTTTGTTTTGATTTTGGTTTTAGGTCCACACCCAGCATGGTTCAGAGCTTATTCCTAACTGCACTCAGGGACCATGCCTGGTAGGGCTTGGGCAACTCTATGTGGTACAGGGAACTGACCTGGTCCAGCTGCGGGCAAGGCAAACACCTAATCTGCTTTATTCTCTCTCTGTCTCTCTCTGTCTTTCTCTGACTCTGTCTGTCTGTCTCTGTCTCTGTCTCTCTCTCTCTGTCTCTCTCTCTCTCTCCCACCACCACCACCACCACTTATTTTTAGCAGTGTTATGGATACTTTCCACACATCAAACAGATTGATACTCATCTGACATGGTGCAATCTATAAAAGTTTTCAATTTCAAAGGTACAATTTCAAGCTTTTCAATTGTTTATAGATGGATTCTTCTCTCTAAAAGGAACCCCATGCCCATTAACAATCACCCCTTTGCGCCATCCCCTCCAGCACTAAGCTATGAAGAAATCTAGGGACTATTAACTGATTTCCTGATTCTGGACATTTGGCATTAACATGAGCCTATGATTGCTTGTTTTTGTTTATTTGTTTGTTTGGTTTTGGTTTTTGGGTCACACTGGGCAGCGCTCAGAGGTTACTCCTGGCTCTGTGCTCAGAAATCACTACTGGCAGGCTCAGGGGACCTTATAGAATGCCGGGATTCTAACCACTGCATGCAAGGCAAATGTAAATGCCTTACCTCCCCTCCATGCTATCTCTCTGGCCCCTAATTGCTTCTTTTTTTGTGGTTTTATTTCTTTTTTTTTTTTGTCCCCAATTTCCAATCTGGCTTTATTTCTTAGCATGATGTGTTTAAGGTCCACCCAAGTTGAGGCAGAACTTCGCACAATATCCCTTTTATGCCCCAATAACATTCCATTATGTACTTATGCCATCTTTTCTTTAGCTAATGTCTATTAGCTGAGGGACATTAGGCTGTTTCTTCTTTTGGCTATGGTGAATAATGCTGCAGCAAACAACCAGAAAGAGTTGTAGTATTAAACATATGTTTGCATTTCTTGAGTTTTTACCTAGGAGAGGAATTGCTGGATGACGTGGTAAATATGTCTAACATTTTGAGAAATTGTCAGACTGGCACTTTCTGTAAAAATTCCAGGTAGGATGCTGACAGGGATGTATTGAATTTACAAATAACCTAGGGGTCATCTTAAAAATATTAAACCATCCAGTCTATGAAGATTGGATTCTATTCCATATGTGGATATAGCACATTTTGTCCAGATGAGCTCTTATAATGTTTATAAACTTCTATAAATATTTCCTTGTAAAAATAAATAAATAAATAAAAACGCCAGGTGGTGGCGTTGGAGGTAAGGTAGGTGCCTGCCTTGCCTGCGCTAACCTAGGATGGACCGCGGTTCGATCCCCCAGTTCCCCATATGGTCCCCCGTGCCTGCCAGGAGCGACTTCTGAGCGAATAGCCAGGAGTAACCCCTGAGTGTCACCGGGTGTGGTCCAAAACAAAAAATAAATAAATAAATAAATAAATAAATAAATAAATATTCCCTTGTGTGTTTTTCTGTAGGTCCAGGATTTTATTCTCATAGGCATATATCTTGACTGCAATAAGGAAGTCAGATAATAATTTGTGTTCAGCAATTTGTCAGGCTGTTTCCAGAGTGGTTTATACTGCAGCTACCATGTACGTTCTCAGTAATGTATGAATTTCAGTTTCTCGTAACATTTGTCATCAATGAACTGGTCAGTCCTACTGGTAGAAAGTGGCATCCAATATGATTTAATTCTCGGTTACATAAGGAGTGAGGGAATTTATAGATTCTCTCATTCCCTTTCTCTTTTTTTTTTTTTTTTTGGTTTTTGGGTCACACCCAGCAGTGCTCAGGGGTTACTCCTGGCTCCATGCTCAGAAATTGCTCCTGGCAGGCACGGGGGACCATATGGGGCACCGGGATTCGAACCGATGACCTTTTGCATGAAAGGCAAACGCCTTACCTCCATGCTATCTCCCGGGCCCCCCCTTTCTCTTTCAAAGAGCCTTGATCAACCTTGGATGTGATCATCCAAGACTTTCATGTGTCACTAAGCCCAATAAGCATTGCTCATCACCTCTATTCTGCCTGAGCTGTCTATGGATGGGAGATAAATCAGGGTATGCCTTAACAATTCCCGCAGCCAAAGTTCAACTCCGAGTCCCAATAGGGTGAGTAGAAAATTGTGGAAACATGAAATGATTCATTAGAAGACAACTTATTTGCCCAGCTGCTTCAAATGTCTAACTTCTGTAACTTGCTGGGTGCTCATGTTACTTCACAGGCATCTGAAAAATGATGCTTCAGGGGATGGAGAGATGGTGCAGCAGGTAGAGCACTTGCTTTGCATTGCAGTCAACTCTGGTTTGATCTTCAGCAGCCCATGTGGTCTCCTGTGCCCCACCAAGAGTGATCAGAGCAAAGAGCCAGGAGTAAGCCCTGAGCATTCCCAGGTGTGGCCCTAGAACCAAACAAAATAATGTTTTAGAGGCCAGGGAGATGATATATTGGTTAAGGTACTTTCCTTGCATACATCCAATTCCAGTTCAACCCTTGGCACCTGACAGTTCCTTGAGCACTTCCAGGAGTGACCCCTGAGCACAGAGCTGAAAAGACCGGATCCAATTTTTTTAGGTTTTGTTTGGGGGCCACATCTGGTAGTACTATTCACTGTACTAGCCCTCTGCCCTCCCCTGTCCAATTTTTAAAATGATACTCCATGGACTGAAGGGAGTAAGATGAAACCACTGAAGTGCTTTCAAGAACATACTATACAATAATAATTTGTTATGTGGTCCATCGCCAGTGCCACATATGTCCAAACATGATCCTGGCATCTCTGTTGTCGGTAATCACTGGCACCAATGTAAATTTCTGACTGCACCAAAGTCAAAGAGAACAACCCCCATTGGGTATGTGTATTAGTACCACAACCTAACATATGGCCTCCTGCAGCACAACTGAACAATGTATGAACACCACAGCCAACTACAGCCATCATAGAAAAGAACCTGAAATGCTTTATTTGGGGAAAAAGTTGTATAACTACTTAACATTGCTTAAAGCAAAATATGTTAAGCGGAAAAGTATTCACTTTTTATTTTGTATGTGTGGCTGTAGGAAGCAGAAATTAGACATTCTAGTGGATTCCATGGACATGATTGGAATTTGTGTTAAATAATAAAGATATTATTTTTAATAATAAAGATGATTGACCTTAACAATAAAGATGATTGAGGAATGGTAATTCTGGGAAGTAAGGAATTTCTGGACCATGAGGACTTGCTTGAGCAGAGAGAGTGGACAGTTGACAGGGCATGACATAGGGACATTCAGACACTTAAAAGAAGCCCTGATGTTCCTCAGAAAACTCTCTGAAATATTCCAAGTTTATTTAGATTGAAGCTTAAAAAGTTGACCTCAATGCTCTCTCTGGCATTTGAAAAATCTCTTCTACTTAAAAAAATTCCAGTTGGTTCTGGATAATTTGAACCCATGGAGAACAAAAGTCATTGGAGTTGACCTTTTTTTTCTTTCTTTTTTTGTTTTTTTGGGTCACACCTAGCAGTGCCCGGGTGTTACTCCTGGCTCTGCACTCAGAAATAGCTTCTGGCAGGCATGGTGACTATAAGGGATGGCGGGATTCAAACCACCATGTATCGTGGATCAGCTGCATGCAAGGCAAAAGCCCTACTGCTGCTCCATCTCTCAGGCCCCTGGAGTTGACTTTCTGAGAAGACACTGATGTAGGAACATCTCACCATGTTTTACTTTAAACCAGTGGTCCTCAAATTACGGCCCGTGGGCCACCTGTTGTATTTGTTCCCGTTTTGTTTTTTCACATCAAAATAAGATGTATGTAGTGTGCATAGGAATTTGTTCGTAATTTTTGTTTTTACTATAGTCTGGCCCTCCAGACTATAGTCTGAGGGGCAGTGAACTGGGCCCCTGATTAAAAACTTTAAGGAACCCTGCTAAACTATTCTAATTTGTAGACTTCCTTGCCTTCCCTGAGTAATAGTATTATAGGAAACAGAAAACCTTCTAAGAGCAAGCCCCTGTGGCATTTCTGGAGACTCACATTCACACTCAGAGTTGTTTAAATCATGCTTGACTGAATGAGGCCATTTTCCCTAGCCCTCAGTGCCAGGAATCAAATTCAGGTCTCATACAGACAAGACAAGTACTCTCCTTCTGAGCCACATTATTAGACTGAGTTTGGTACTAAGACAATGTCTCTGAATTGGAGACAGTAAGCCCAGTGGCCACCTTGCCAGTGGAGAACCTGAGGAAATCTTTAAATTATGTACCTTTAATTCTTCTCCAAAATTGCCCAGATCCTGGTCGGGCACCATTGATAAACATCTAATATCTCCTCTACACCTCCATTCTGCTGCACAGAATTGCTAGGAGGATGAAAGGGAGAGAAGGTAGAAAGCTGAGCATACAGGATCCTATCAGTGTTGAATACTTAAATTGAAATAAAAGTTATCCATTAAAAACAATGAAAAATTTTCCTAAAGGTAGGGGAGGTTTCATTGGAAAAGACATTCCTTTCGGAATATCCAGTATCTCTGCTGTCTTTGGCAAGGCACAAGGAGCTAATGATACTATGTTAGAACTTTCTTAATTCCAATCCAGGCTCTTTCTCTCTCTCTTTGTGGCTGAGTGAACTCTTAGCTCTCACCCTTATAAAAAAAAGATGAGGATGTTGATAATGGGTTCACCTTATAGGAGTGGGGAAATGGAGATAATAAATAGAATGACGCTTAAGTAAATACTAATTAAATACTTATTAAAAGTTCTTTAAAATTATTTCCACGATTATGTGAATTTAATTACTAGTAAATATTTAATCATTATGTGATATTATATCCCAGAACAGCCACAGGGTTAGGTGTGTCAATGAAGGTAGAATATTTTTTCTGATGCTTTCAATAAGATGTGAGATCAAGATATTTGATTGAAGTTATGGTATTCACTCTGTGTTGGATGAAATCAAGAAGGAAGTTTTTTGTTTGTTTCTTTTTGTTTTGGGCCACACCTAGAAAAGCTCAGCAATTACTCCTGGCTCTGCACTCAGAAGTTATTCATGGCCAGTTTGGGGGACCATATGGGATGCTGGAGTTTGAACCTGAGTCAGCCACATGAACAGCAAACATCTTCCCCACTGTGGTATCATTGTGGCCCAAGAAGGGAGACTTATAGACAAAGACTTGATGCTTCATACCCAGGAATAAAGTTGTTATGCCATCACAGGGTGAGATGAATGTGTAGGCTAGAGTCTAAATTGAGGTTCAGGGACCAGTGAGTACAACACTTGCCATTTGCCTTGCCTGAGGCTGACCCAGGTTTAATCCCTGGTACCCCATGTGGTCCCCTGAGCCCCACCAGGAGTTGGCTCTGAATACAAAGCCAGGTGTAAGTCTCTACCATAGCTAGATGTAGCCCCTTATCCCAAAATTAATTGGTTAATTAATTAAAATAAAATGTTGTTCCAGTCCCATATGATCCAGTGATTTCATTTCTTGGCATCTCCCCCATCAAAACACAGAAAATTTCCTGTGGAAATATACACACATCTATGTTCATTGCAGTGCTTAGAACCAGGATATAGAAATAACTCAAATGCTCAATGAGGGAATAAAGAAGTTGTTACAAATATACACAATGGAATACTACACAGCATTAAGAAAAAATGAGATCATACATTTTGCATCTGCATGCATAGAAGTGGAGGATATCCTCCTGGTAAGCAGAATAAATCAAATGGCAGAAAACAAAGACTAGTCGATCTCACTCATCTGTGAAATATAAAACAAAATAGAAATAGATAGTATTAAATCATAACAAACTATTAGATAAGCTGTTGGCCAAGCTGTTGGGAAGAAGAGAGGAGGAAATGAGTACAGTGCTAGTGTAACATAGGTGCATGGTGGAAAGTCATAGGCACTTGTGGAGATGGTGGAATACAACAATTTTGTAGATAAAAGTCATGTATTTTAACACTATTACAATTATATCACCTAAACAATAAAAAATTAAAAATAAAATATAGTGGTGCTAGAGCAATAGCACAGAGGATAGAGTTGCTTGCCTTGCATGCAGCTGACCCTGGTTCAATCCCTGATACCCCGATGGTCCTCAGAGCCCTGCCAGGAGTGACCTTTTAGCAAAGAGAAAAGAGTAAACCTTGAGTATTACCACATGTGTCACCAAATCAAAGAAATTAATTATGGAAAGTGAGGTCCAGGGCTTGGCCCCATGGGCAGCACATTGGAGTAGTTTAGCACTTTATTCACAAAGCCCTCCTTATCCAACACCAACTGATTCATAAGCTTCATTTCCAAAAGCCTTTAGCATCTCCAATGCCCTAAGATACTGAAGAAGTTTCAGAGAAAATGATTTCTAAATCATCTTGCTCAAAGTAAGTGTCTAAGAGATGCTACATCAAGTCCCAGTCTAGTTATGTGATGTTGCAGAAAAGTCCTAGCCAGAAAGACTTGTACCTAGACCAGTAGAGGAACCCTTGGAATACAAACGTAGATTTCCCAAGGCTTGGAAATCTTGACAGCAGCTCACCTGGGCTCACAGGCTAGGAGTGGTTAATTAGCAAAGTGCCCTTAGCACTCAATTGCTGGTGTCAGTGGAAAGAGATGCTGGGAAATGATACAGATTGACAGGACCCAGAGACAGACAGAGTATGAGGGAGATGAGAGCTCTACTCTTCTGAGATGCCACAACTGCTAGTTCTGTCAGCAGTGCTGGGATGGCAACTGGGAATCATCCACATTTTGCGGTGGTAGTCAGCTAGAGGATGTGCTTCCCTTACACAGAAATCCTTAACCCCCACTACCCTCATCCTCACCCCTCGCCACCGCTATTTTCCTTCTCCAGGAGACTGTAGTTTGTGTATTTCAACCCCAATGCTTTCTGTCCTCTTACTTTACCTTCTACGTCTGGGTCTAGTGCCTGTGTCACCCAGCACTTGAGATGAATAAACTCAGGGACAAGATGTCTCTCTGGTCAAGAAAGTCCACCAATTCCAAACCAAGTCAAGTGTCAACCTATCCTATTAACTCTGCAAATAAAAGCACAATTGATCTGGTAATAAGTAGAACAAACAAAAGATTAGGAAGCTTCCAGACTGGACAGATTGACTGAATAAGTCCAGTGGAGGATAAAGCAGGTTTCTTTGTGCAAGGATTTAACCCTGAGTGTGTGTTTGGGGGGTAGAGTGCACAAGTGTTCATGTGCACACACACATACGCAGAGGATGAAATATTCATATATGCATAAAATATACCATATTAACCATCATAACATGTACCATCTCACTGAACAACTGGATATTTCTAGACAGCTATCACCACTGTTAATCTCCAAAAATTCTTCCTCTTCCCACACTGAAACTCCTCATTTCCTACTGTATCCCATCATCCCCAGGAACTGCAGTTCAACTTTCTTTCTGTTTCTGTGAACTTGGCAAATTGTAATATCTCCTATCAATAAAATCAGACATAATCAGTTAGCTCCTTGCATCATGTTTTTAAGGCTTATCCATCTTCTAGCCTGTATCAGAATTTCCTTCCTAGGATAGTTAGTTACTCTACCCAGATTTCTCCAGAAACCCATGAATAATCGTTTCTACAGAAAAGTCATTCTCTGTGTGGTATGGAAAGAACAGACAAGGGCATAGCATCTACCTTCTTTCTGCTTTCCCAGACCAGTGATCAGCACAGAAACTGACCATGGAGGTGGGTTGTCTTTCTCCCTGAGCAAAGTGGGCATCAATAAAATCTTTTCAGAAGAACAAAGGGAACTTAAAACAGAGCAGAACAAAAGTGTGTGTGTGTGTGTGTGTGTGTTGGAAAAATTCTCAAGCTGGTTTGATTCTCTGCATCTCACTCACTGGTACTTTTAGTCCCCAGTGCCACCTCTAGGCAGTGCCTTGTTCTAGAATCCTGTAGAAGATTAGCTTTTTACCTGGGGCATTTCTTGAGCTCAGAGGACCTGCCCATGTGCTTGTTTATGGTTCCCTGCTGACAGCTTCATCCCTCTGCCTCCTTGTCCCTGAGTTCTAGTCAGTCCAGAGACTTGGAGCACTCCTGTCTCAGAGTGGGAAGTGGATATTTGGTTTATTGTCTTAGAACAGAAGTTTAGCCAGGATGCTATTTCTTGTCCCCGGGTCCAAGATAGTGATGTCCCTTTGCTCCCAGCACAGCCAGCAATCAAGATGAAAATTCAAGTTCTCTGCTGCTTCTCAGTCATGATCTCAAAATCAAGTGCTTCTCTTTCTACATGTCCTTACCAATTCCTCCTATGAACACAGCATCCTGACTATGACTGTCGGGGCCAGAAATAAGAACAGAAGCATCCCCTGAATGCCTGTCACTGAAGGGAGAGGACCTCAAGTATGGGTCCATTAGATACAAGGTATAGGATCTATCCAAGAGGATAGGGTGGCAAAAGCAACGATAAGGAAAGCAAGATTGCTGAGGAGACAGCAAAGTGAGTTACAAAAAGAGAAAGTGACAGTGCAGGTCCCAAAGACAGAATAAAAGAAACTTGGCACAGATTTGGGGTGTCTTTCATTGTTTGTGTCTGGAGGGAGTATCTGCTTTCTGGAAATAAGTTTGTTCTGGGTGGTACATGGTTCATTCTGGGAAGCCAGTGGGTAGTATATAAAATGCTCTGAGCCAATCCTGAAATGGACATTAGATGAATAATTCATGCCTGTCCCAGGAAGAGCACGGTTTGACCAGTTCTGGAATTTGAGGCAGCCTGTTGGGTTACCTGGGCACAGCTCTGTGTGACAGGGAAGGCACAGCTGACTGGGATAGGCGGGACAATCTCAGCCTGCTGGGCTCCTTAGATATGGAATTAAACTAGGCATCTTTATAGGAGGTTTATACTAGAACATTTCAGTCTTTGTCATCATGATCCTCAATCTTGCCCCCTCTGGGAGCACTTTTCCCTTCATTAAAGTTGTTTTCTTTGTCAACCCAAACTGCTGTGGGGTCTTGGATGAAACTATCCATGGATAAAAATTTCAATTAGAATAAATAAGAATTAATTCTTATCTATTTATTGAAAGTGTTCAGAGAGGACCTGAAATGTCTTTTCCATAGAACAATCAGCCCCAAGTACCTCTTTTTTTCCCCCCTAGTACCTCTTTATTCTTAAGAACTCTCAGTTGCCCTGTCTTCATGAACTGTCCCTAAAAGTGACAGAGTTTAGGAATCACCCAGATATTTATTTGGCCAAGCAAGGAATTTGGAACTAATATGGTCAAAGGAAAAAAAAAAAAAACGATTGAACATTCCACCACTTTTACTTTGATCTTATTAGTCAAATTCAACTGACAGGCACTAAAGTCAGGATGGGGTGCAGGGGTCTGAGACAGGCCAGCACTTACAAGGGGCACTTTCCTTCACACCTAAAAAGAAGTCAATACTGTCAGCTTTGAAAGACAAGAGAGATGGGTGATAAAGCCCAAGAGTCCCAAGCTGTACAGAGGACCATTCAATGCCCCCAGAAGGGAGGGGAAGCTGTGGAAATACTCAGGAAAGAAAGGAGCATTCCTACTTCCCCAGAGCACTGACCCCCTTGGCTACAATTCACACATAGGCTTTGGACTTATGAACAAGTGGAAAATGGAGAATTTAAGTTGCAGATCTAATGGAACTGGAATTCTGAGTTAATGGAACATCATCCTGGCTTCCTTCTTCCATATTTCAATGATCTGGAGACAGTTTCCCCCAGAATGTGCATCAGGACACTTGTTTTCTGATTCACAAAGGACAAATCTTTATTTGCTCAAAGAAATATACAACAGAAAGGACAAACAGTTCTCATCACCTGGAATTTTTGTTCTGGTTTAGTTTTGGAGCCATATCCAGGGGGTTTTGGGACCTTCTCCTGAGTTGTGCTCAGGTATCACTCCAGGAGGTTCTTAGGGTACTCTTTGTGATGCCAGGGTTTTAACCTGGGTAGACTAATTGCAAGGTAAATGGTTTCTCTCTCTGACCTCACCCTGATTTTCATAAAGGCATCTTCATATTAAACAAACAAAAAGAACTTCACTTTTTTTTTATGAGACTAAGCATTTGAGCCCTGAAGGATAAAGTCCTGATTTCTTTGAATAATAAAGACCTAATTCACTGATCAAAGGGTCAGTGAAAATGACATTTCTAACTTCAGCTCCCACCATGGCCTTTGTTTTCTTCCTTTCTCTGATATATGCCTTTTAATTTGTCTCAACAAATCAGAATATGTTAGATCCTTCTCACTCTCTTTACTCCGAGAATTGCCTTGTCTTCTCTCTGCTACCTCTTGTTTTTGCTACAGAAAAATATGTCAGATGTTTCCTATTGTCCCTCTCTAAGCCTTTGGAAACGAGCTGTTTGTATTTGTCTGGTGTTGTAAAGCAGGCCTTAGGATGGACTTGGATTGAGATGAAGGCCTTGGTTCGTCATCCCAGGCCACGTGGCTCCATCCTCCATTAACCGGTGGGTCTGGAAGTTCATGAGAGCGATGGGTAGAGAGATAACATCTTTATTCAGCCCTAGCCATCAAATGTGGCTGCTAACCAATTACGCATGCTATCCTTAGCTAGCCCTGCATCTTCTTTCATCCATGTTACCTCTGACCTCCATGCTGGCAAAGATCCAAAAGGCAAAAACAAAAGCCCAAAGACCCTAATCCTCTGGGTCAAAGCCCTTATGTACCTTTCCAAGACTCCTCCCAGGAAATGGGCAGGGTCTTGCAGGTAAAGAAACGTAATATCCGGTTTCCAAAGCCACGTGTACCCCAGGGTGAAGCTAGTCTGCCTCTCTTCCTCTGCAACAACTTGGGGGGAGATGGAATCTCTCACTCATTCTGAGTCCTGAACATCCTGCAGGAATATCCCTCCCGCCATGTGTTCAGCCCTTAGTGGAAGAGGGAAATATCCTCAGAAAGGGAAGGAAAAGTCATCCCTAACTCAACTAAACACATATCCATTCAACATGGTGACCACGCAGAAAACATCCTGCCCTTGAGGAGTTGACTTTTAGGGAATTGGGTAAATTAAACAGTATTCAACGAGACAATAGAACCATTTGGAATCAGGATGACTCATGCTTTGAGCCTAAGAGCTGAGGGAATGGTAAATGTAAAAGTCATCTCAGGGTGCGGCTTGCCCAAGATGGTTTCATGGAAGAGTTGAGTTTTAATCTGAACCTTAAAAGAAGAAGAGAACTCAAATTGGCAGAGGAAAGCCAGGATCATCCAAGAAGGCTAACAAGTAGGAGTGAAGACTGGAAAGATTTACAGATACAGTAGCCAAGCTGCACACCAAGGGCAGGGTGGTAAGACCGAAGAGAGTCCATGGATGGTGCTGAGAAGGAGGCAGGTTGTATGGTAATATTTGAAGCAGCCAAGAGGAAATCTGGAGAGCCAAGCAAGGCAATGGAATTGCAATGCTCAAAAGATTAAGCATAGGATATTTGCTGGGCAGTCTTCCATTAGATCATCCAATCCTCTCATTTTATAGATGAGTAAACTAAGGCCCAGTGAAAGTGCCTTTTCCAGGTAGTAAGAATGGTAGCAAAAACAAATGTCATGGCTGAGTTTTATAGCACTCTTACAACACCTTAAGGATGGCTCTAAATCTTCATATGCATAACTCATCTAATCCCTGCAACAGTCTTAGGAGGTACTATATTTATCCTCAATTTGCAGATCAGGAAACAGAAGGTAAACAGCTTGCTCAAATTCACAAGTTGACAGGGACCAGTGGCCAAGTCAGCACTTTGAAACTGAGCTCATAAAGTGCAAGCACTGGTGGAAAGAACATCGGATTTGGAATGGAAGGTTGAACGAGAATTTGAATTCTGGCTCCACCCCTGTGGTCATATGACCTCAGGTGAGTTACTTAACTTTTCTGATCCTCCGTTTCCTCATTAATACAAAGGGAAGAATGAGTGCTACCTCCCAGGATTTCTGTGGGATTAAATAAGATTATCTGTGTCGAATTCTTGGCCTATAGTATGTGCTCAGAAATTTCTGGTCCCCTCCCCTTCCTATCTCTTTTCATCCAGAAGTCCTGGCATGCCCTTTCTATGGTCCTAGGACTATAATGTCCCCCAGATACTTGCTTTCTTAATCCTTTTGTCCAGCCTAAAGGTATCTTTCCTGGGGGCATGAAGATGTTGATAGAGGGAATGGGGTTCTCTTCTCATTTGATGGCATGGTAGTCACTTGGGTGGCAGAACAAATCTGCTCTTGGGGTGTGGTCTGGGAAGCTTCAGTATGAGCCAAAAGAAGGACAGAAACTCAACTCCCAAATCCTTTCATGGAAGACCCTCTCTCTGACTTAAGCCCAGGGATCCAAGCTTTGTGGATTTCCTAAATCTCTCTCCCTTTCCCACCAACTGCCTACCACTGAGTTGTAGGCTTCCTGTGCAGTCAGAGCCTCTGGGAATGTAGCTCAGGGGAGTGGTGGGTGGAGGACAGGTACTTACTGTAACAGGAACATAGCTGAGACTCTAGTGCCCAAATGGAGAAAGAAGATGCCTAGTTCTGTTCTTGGCGAAGAGATGGGATAGGATGGACATTCTCCCTTGTAAATCTTAGTATTTAGATCATTTAACAGATTCTTGACCTCCCGCTTGTCAACCACCTTCATCTTCTAATCTCTCAAATAGTAGCAAGTCAGCACTTGCCTAGAAATTAGTGTTGGGGGAAATGGGGTGGGCAGAGGAGTGAATGAAGCAAATTATCAAGGCCCTCTGAACAAAAAGACATTTTAGGTGACCCAAGAGTTTGTAGAGCTGCCTTTTGTGTAGTCTGTTTCTGTCAGATTTTAATGAAGTAGGTGTCAAGGAAGACAGGCAGAGAAGGAATGGAGCTGGGGGCAGTCATTGTCCCCTACTTTGCAGTCATCTTGCTTAGTCTTTTTCATAACCCTGCTGATGAAACTGGGGTTCTAATTTCATCAACCTAAGTTGCTAGGTTGAATCGGTCTCACCTTCCAGCTGCCTGAAGCCTCTTCTCTCCATCTTCATAGCCATATCTGAAAACTGAGGGGAGGTACACCTTGGCCTGGAGGAGGCTCTGGAGGTTGAAACGGGGGGTTGGGGGGGCAGATGGTTAATGCACTTGCTTTGCACATGGCTGAGCAAATGGATGGATCCCCTGAGCACTGCTGGAAGGTAGTAGCTACTGTATGAGACTCCAACATCCCCCATTCTGACAAAAACACCTAGCACCTGCTCCAGCTCAGATCTGGAGACTTGGGGATGCCTCCCTTCAATGAGCAGCAGAGTGTCAGGAATTGAGCAGGAAGTAGAAGGGAGAGGGAGGAAGAAAGCAGGATTTCCTGGGATGAGGTTCTGAAGCTGGGAAGGTATGGGTTTTGTCTTGTTACTTCAAATGTTCTGTTGGCAAGGAAGGAGAACCTCTTGGACAGGAACATATGAGAGAGCCCTGAGGTACATGTGGGTCTGGGGCCCACGGTTATTCACACCACTGTCCCAGGGTTGTCTGGGCCAGATCCTTGGTGGACTTGACAATTTCCCTCATTCTTTCCTGTCCTAGGAAGAACTCAGTATTCCAAAGCACAAATCCATTTCTAAATCCCAATCTTGTGCCAGGCAGCTTGGGAGGTACTAAAACAAAACAAAGCAAGCTACTAGAGATGCTTCTGAACTGGATGCGTTTTCCATTTCTTGCCCTGTTCACTTGCCTAGGGAACAAAAGCAAGAAACTCTTTTTTTTTTCTTTCAATAACACACACATTGTCTTTCTACCTGGCTTCTCATTCAGGCTGTGTGCCAGCAATGTGGATAAGATCTTTTAGGAACTTTTATAATGTCACATACTTATGCAAATTGCCAACGTGTTTATAGCAACAGGCACCATAACAGCACTCTGAGGTTTCAATTAGTCAAAAGCAGCCAGGCAACTTCAGCAACTTGAGGGGCCAGGAAGAAGGGAGGACAAGACTGAGGGAGGGGGCGGAGCTCTTGCTATTGAAAAGATGATTTCACATTGTTTCAATATGGCGACTGCTGGGTCAAAGCACCCTGGTCAATCTACTTTCTCTCTTGAGCATGAATTGTCTTATTCTGGCTAGTAGGAAGATGACTGTTATGTTCACAGTACCCAGGATAACCTTGGTTGCACACTATGTGGTGTGAATACCACTTCCATCTTCTAGCCCAGACTTATGGACATGCCGAAAGCCCTCCCAATGGGTCCCTGGGGGCACCGGGTGCACACCACAGTGTAGAGCTGGGTCCTAAGGTGACCTACAATTGGATATACTACTTGAGTTCCACTCCACCACTTACTAGCTCTTTGAGTTCAAATAAAATGCTTAACTTCCTTAAGAATCATTTCCTTGTTTGTAATTAGTTAGGTCTGAGTTTTCATTGTAACTTCTGATTCTGGCTATATGTGTGATGCATCCTTTTCATTGAGTCATTCAGAAGTTAAATGCTTATCAAAGACAAGCACTGTGACTAACCTGGAGTAAGCTATGAAGCCGCAGACTCCTACTGTGACTTCTGGTGTTATTGTTGAAACTGTGAAGGTCTATTTCTACTGCCATTCTTGGCCAGTTAGAGACACATACAAGGACAGATCCAGAGAAAACTATTGGCAACAAGCTGTTATGGTAGAGGATGGTGAACTCATGACCCCTAAAGTATCTTGTGTACATGGTCATAAGAGTCAGTATTTATAGGAACAGAGAGCAGAGAAGCATAATTTTAGCAGGAATGGGTTACAGATTGTTGGGCACTCAAAAGATCAATGCATTTCCTTATGAACTGATCTTCTGAAGCCCATTTCTGATGTTACTGCAAATAAAAAGACCCATGCCAGGTCCCTTCTCTCTTGTCCTATAGCATGAGGTCAGTAGGAAATCTCAGCATTTTCAATCATTATGACTCTGGATTCTCTTCAGGTTGTATGAATCTTTCACCTTTACAGTCTTACCTGGCCAAATATTTTTTTTATTTCAAATACTAAGTCCAACTCTTAATTTCCTTGTATTAGCTTCATCATCATCACCTTTGACATCATGTTCATCATTATCATCAGTATCATTATTATCCTCAATATCGGTACCATCACTTTTATTATCATCGCCAACAATATTATCAATCATTACTGTTAACATCCACCTGAATATCCTCATCACCATCTTTCCAGGGAGTGTCTTCACAAGCCTTTGAGGGGATCAGGCCCAATTGTCCCTATATGACAGAGAACCACAGTCAGGTAATTTGCTTAAGTTACCAGCCCAAAACTGCAAAAGTGGCATCTGCACCCCTGGGATAAATCCCACTTTCCATGCTACCAAGAATTTTTGGTACCAAAAATTCCAGAATTTTCATATGCAATAAAGGGAGGTTGACTTGGATTCTAAAATGCATTTGAACACCTCTCAGGCTACATTGTTCAATAATTAAGATTGAGGTGGAAGACCAGAAAAATAGCATAGCAGTAGGGCATATGCCTTGCATACGGCCAACCTGGGACTGACCTGGGTTTAATCCCCAGTATCCCATATGGTTCCCCAAGCCTGACAAGAGCTAGTTCTGTTTTTTGTTTATTTTTTGTTTTTCAGGCCACACCCATTTGATGCTCAAGGGTTACTCCTGGCTAAGTGCTCAGAAATTGCCCCTGGCTTGGGAGCCACCAGGTGGGATGCCGGGGGATGGAACAGCGGTCCTTCCTTGGCTAGCGCTTGCAAGACAGACACCTTACCCCTAGCGCCACCTCGCTGGCCCCCAACAGCTAGTTCTGAGTGCAGAGTCAAGAGTAACCCCTGAGCACTGCCAGGTGTGGCCCAACCCTCCCCAAAAACGATTGAGTTAATTTTGCTTTTAGTTTTTTTGGGTTATTTTTTTGTTTTTTACTTTTTCTTTTTTCGGTTTTTGGGTCACACCCAGCAGCACTCAGGGGTTACTCCTGGTACTATGTTCAGAAATCGCCCCTGACAGGCTCTGGGGACCATATAGGATGCCAGGATTCGAACCGTCAACCTTCTGTATGAAAGGCAAACGCCTTACCTCCATGCTATCTCTCCAGCCCCTGCTTTTAGTTTTTGATGTCTATGTTATAACATAGACAAAATGTTGCATAAGTAGAATTGTACCTTTCCCCCGTAATATTTAAAATTAATTTCCAGGTTAGTTGAGCCAAATTCCCTTTCCTCACTCTCCAACCCCCTCTTTTTCTGTACACAAGTGACTGGAATCAGTCTCTGTTCACTGTTCTTTGGAATCAGAACAATCGGGGTTGGAGAGATAGCATAGAGGTAAGATGTTTGCCTCCCATCAGAAGGTTGGTGGTTCAAATACCGGCATCCCATATGGTCACCCCAGCTTGCCAGGAGCGATTTCTGAGCGTAGAGCCAGGAGTAAGCCCTGAGCGCTGCCGGGTGTGACCGAAAAACCAAAAAAGAAAAAAAAAAAGTTTAGGATTTAATGGTGGAATCAGAACAATCCCCAGGAGTCTATAAATGGTGCAAGCAATAAACTACTTTGCAGGAAAGATGACTACTGGTCAAGCAGAGTGTCCTGGTGGAATGTAAGATATGCCTGAATAATCTCACTTCTGTGTCAATAATTAGACTGGTGAGACCTAGTTGCATTGATGGGCAGGGGATTCATTGCTCACTACTTCTATTACAGGGATACAAAACAAGAGGCTTTTCACTGCCAGCAAGTAAGAAGCACATGCATGAAACATCACAGCCAGGTGATCTAGCAGGACCTCACTGAAGTCAACTGCCCTATCCAAGTGTCTCATCCCCAGCTCCGGGGACCCTAGGAATGCAGTGCAGGAAAATCTTTCTCCCCTCTTTGTTTTCATGGCTGGCTTTTGTTTTTGTTTTCACTGGGAAACCCAATTTAAACAAAACCAAAAGGTTAGTTCTTTTGCCCCCAAGCTCATTGACCCTGGGAGTCTATAGCTCACTTCATCATTCCCAGCACTGGAGGGAAGTTCTGCTGTGTAGACAGTGTGACACTTCAGGGAAGAGCAGGAGCTGCCAGGCCAGCCAATGTGACAA
>PVKC010015128.1:0-21685 GCA_004027635.1 Crocidura indochinensis | reverse complement strand
TTTCTTTCTTTCTTTCTTTCTTTCTTTCTTTCTTTCTTTCTTTCTTTCTTTCTTTCTTTCTTTCCTGGTTCTACGCTCAGAAATCATTCTTGCTGGGCTTGGGGGACGAGACCATATGGGATGCTATGATTCGAACCACCATCCTTCTGCATACACATACAAGGCAAACGCCTTACTTCCATGCTATCACTCCAGATTCTCTCTTTTTTTTTCCTTTCAAAAAAGTTGTTTCCAAACACCCAGTCCCCTCTTGTTTCAATTCTGATCTTACTTATAGGTGTTGACATGGAGCTCTATCCCCAGCACTGGAGAAATTTTGATGCTCTTATTATGTTGGTCTGTAGACATGTCCCTGCTGCTGGGGTCTTCAGCAGAAATTCTGGGAATGTGAAGTCAATGAAAAGGCAGGGAACTCACCGCTATGTTGCTTCTTGGCTCTGAAGGCTCCGAGTTAGTCTGTGTTCATCCTTCTCCACCTCTCAGAGTTTTTTGTATTTGTCTAATGTATCATGTTTCTGGTGGGAATAGAGGAAAATTTTCCCCAGCCAATGTTCCACAAGTGAATTTCCCTGGTTGGAAATTATTTAATTTAGGTTGCTATACAATAGTCTTTTTCTTTTTTTTTAAAGTCAGTCATTTCCCAGTAATGACTTGACTTAAACATAATGACAGTAATAAAGTGAACAAGTTAATGTTCATATGTTTCAGAAGGCACTTAGCATTCAGAAGTATGTATTTACAAGGCACTTAATTCTAAAAGCCACTCAGTTGTATATCTACTATATTATAGAAGCACAAACCAGCAAAACAGCTCTTTCTTTTTAAAAGGTTTTTGGACCACACCCAGCAGTGCTCAGGGTCTACTCCTTGCTCTACACTTTGGCAGTGCTTAGAGGACCATACGGGGTACATAAGATCAAAGCCATGTTGGTCTCATGCAGTGAAAGTGCCCTACATACTATACCATCTCTCTGGCCCTTTAATTCCTTTATTCTATATAGAAACCTGAATGTAGAATAGCTCTTGTATTCCAGAAGCACAAATTGGTATGCAGCAGAGCTAGACTATAAAAACATAACCCGCGCTTTATTTTTGCTGGGTGGGAGCTTTGGACCCACCTTGTGATGCACAGGGACCATGTGGTTCAATCTCCGGCACTACAGATGACTTCCTGAGGCTGTCAGGAGTGATTCCTGAGTGCAGAGCCAGGTGCAAGCTCTGAGTGCAACCAGGTATGGCCCCAAACAAACAGAAATTTCTGAAAATTGCTATTTATTCACAAATTAGATTCTTGGTTCGAGTTACCTGCCTTTCTGGTTCTGAAATGAGTGAGGAGAAACAGATGGGACAAGATGAGGAGCTCAGCTGAGGAGACGAAGCCCTGAAGTTCAAAGGACAGAACTGATAAGTCGTCTGCTGCGATGATTCCCCTGGCACCCTTAGCAGTGGCTCCTGAGCACCGTGCAGTGGGAATCCCCAATATGTAAAATTAAGCAGAAATAAACATTGAGCAGAAATTCATGACTTGGATTTTATGCTCCAAAGATCTGAACCTTATAAGAGCCATGCGGTGTCTGACAGAAGGAGGAAAGACAGAAGATTTTGTTTTATTTCTTTATTTTTTAATTTTGGGGCCATGCCTGCTGGGGAGTTATTCCTGACTCTGTGCTCAGGGGTCACTCCTGGTGGGGGTTCCCTGGTGGGGGTTCAAGGGACCCTATGGAGTAGTAGGAATTGAACGAGGGTGGGCTCTGTGCAAAGCAAGTGCAACTTCATGCTGTACTATCTCTCGAGCCTCAGGATGAGGCAATGTCTGTTTGCTGGTGAGTCTTCGTGTCAGATTTCAGGGTCTGATCCTGGAGGCCACCCCGTAGCACCACATCATTGAATCCCTGGAACACAAACTGCATTCTGAAGCACCTTGAGTTAATGTTCAAGCATTGAAGCCATAGCAATAAGAGAGGGCAGAGGAAATCCATTAAAGTTTAAAACAAAAATTGGTACTGTCCTTCATTGGGTGCGACAGGTACCCAATTGCTTGTGACCAATCTGGGTTCAATCCCCATGATCCTATTTGCTTCCCCAAGCCCACTTGGAGTAATCCCTGAGCACAGATTTGGGAGAAAACTTTGATCACAGCTAGGTGTAACACTCCCCCCCCCCATAAAAATACAACAATAACAGCACCAGAGTAATGTGTTTGACCCCAATGTGATCCCAATTTGCCTCCAGACTGCACAGTCCCCAGAATCTCCAGTATTATTCTAGAAGTCCTTGAATATAGACACAATTTCACAGGGAGTGGCCCCAAACCCTTGAGCATGGCTTGGGAGGACCACACCAAATAAATAAAATTTCAAAATGTTCAAACTCATGGTGCTGGCTCAATAATAGAGGGCAGAGTGCATGAGCCCGACCTAGGTTCGATCCCCAGCAACACAGATGATCCCCCAAGCCCTGACAGAAGTGATTCCTGAGCACAGAGCCAGGAGTAATCTTTGAGCACTGCTGGTTGTGACCCCCAAACAAAAACAAAACAAATTTAAATTCACTCTACTAAGAATTAGTTTGAGGGGGCATATGTGGCTAACTAAGCACATTGATCACAAACCTTGTTTAAACATACAGAACACACGCCCTGTTTTCCCTGGCACCCACTTTTACATAGTCTCCTAAATAGAGGTCACGCCCTACTTTCCTCTAACCTGATTGGCTGAGACACAATATAAATATTCCATTCCCACCTAAAATAAAATAAATTTACCCTCACCCTCCCAAGTGGCACCTGGATGGTTTTTCATACTTTCTACTCTCCTGTGACCGACCCAACTTGAGACACCTACAGGCACGCGCCCTTATGACATCTGACTTCAGTTCTATTTAAGAACTATCCTTCAATGAGAAGAACTGGTGCTTATGCTAAAGTCATAGAAAAATATTTTTCTCAATTCTGGGACCACTCAGGTGGTGTTTGCAGTATGGGTTCTGGTCCTTGAATCCTTCCTAGGAGTGTTCATGGAATTGAAATCCTCCTCCTTGCAAAGTATGGGATTCAGTCCTTTATGTCAGCTCCCTGCTCTCTCAAAAAAACTTGTTTTTTTTTTTCTGGGCCACAATCGGTAATACTCAGGGGTTACTCCTGACTCTATGCTCAGGAAATACTTCTAGTTATGCTCAGGGGACCCTATGGGACTCCGGGGATCTAACCCAGGTTGGCCACATACAAGGCAAGCAACTTACCCACTGTACTATCTCTCAGGCCTCATTAAAAAATCTTGACTGTTAGAAATATTAGTGGACACAATGAAGAATTAGATGCTTGAAATGTTAGCTGAGGACTAGTCTCATTCTGGAGAGGGTTTGTGAGGAGACTGGGTCATACATAAAAGCACTCAGGGCTCCAGTGTCACCCAGGGAGGCTCTGTGGATCAAATCCAGGTTGATTGCATACGTGGCCTGTACAATCTCTCACGCCCAACTATGGACTATTGTTAATTGTTTTCTAGAAATGCAAAAATGTCTCTCAGTTAAACTGATGTCAACTGGATTCAAACACACGCACACACACACACACACACACACGATTTGCATCATATTATAGTCAAATAAGCCTATTTGACTACATTTAGAGGTCATGGACACCCCATTCTCCAGTGTCAGCAAGTAGAACAACGTGATTACAAAGCTGTTCATAATTTGAGTTTCTTCTATCTTACAATGCACACCAGCACCAGCTTTCACCCGTGAGTATTTCCCACCACCTCTTGCCCATCCCCTTGCCTGTTTCTCATAAACCAGGGCAGGCATTTTGCTCCTCCCTCTCTCTCATAAACTATTTTGTTTTATTAACTTTACTTTTCCCCCCAAGTCAATACCCTACAAGCACCTGTTAGTGAAGGTCTTAAGTTCAAAAAACAAACTGTGAAGCAAGAGGAAGTTGTTTTAGACATTTGCCTTGAACATCCTCCCTCTGGACGGAAGCAGGCAGTTATCAATGAAAATGGGTCTTCAGGCAGGAAGAGAAGCTGCCAGTGTGAACTGAGATCAACCCCACGACTGTATGGGAGCTCAAGTTTTCTGTCTTAAGTGTTTCTTCCCTGACACGAATCAAAATATCGGGACACTTCGCAGGGGGCAGAAAGCAGGTCACACTAGATTATACAGCTAGCTCTAGCCTCTCTTACAAATATAAGCCCTTTTATTTCTCTGCAAAAATGAAAGATATTTTACTGGGTCCACAGAGAAAGACTTTGGAGTTGGACAACATAGTATGCCTGGAGCCTGGAGTTGGTCTTATGCCTTTTATGCCAAGATGCTTCATGGGTAAGGCCTCCCTGTTGTTAGGCCAAGAGTTTTTCCCATTTTATCCAAATTTTGTTGTGCCTATGCAAACAACAGCAGTAACAGCAACAAACTACTATCACACACACACACACACACACCTTTTTATTGTATTTTTTATCTCTTATCTTAAAAAAAGAGGTCATTAAACATTCTGCTATTGTATTAATGACTTTATTGGAGACACAATAATTTTCACAAATATACTTGCTACTGAACTTTTTTCTTTTTTCTTTCTTCTTTCTTTCTATTTTTTCAGCAAATTTGCTTTCCCTTACCTTGAAACAAATGTATTATGATTAATTATGTGATGCCATTTTTTTTTGTTTTTGTTTTGTTTTTTGGGTCACACCCAGCAGCACTCAGGGGTTACTCCTGGCTTTATGCTCAGAAATCGCTCCTGGCAGGCTCGGGGGACCATATGGGATGCCGGGATTCAAACCACCGTCCTTCTGCATGAACGTCAAACGCCCTACCTCAGTGCTATCTCTCCGGCCCCATATGTGATGCTTTTTCTCTTAAATAAAAAATAACAAAAAACAAGAAAGAAAGATAATACCATCCCATGGAGCAAAGGTTAGATGACACCAAGAGCTCTGTTACTTATTTACTGGCTACCTTTAGGCATATCTCATGCAAATGTCCCCATCTATCTAACAGAAACTCCTGTTATCTGTTATTGGAATTTCTCTTGTACTGAAATGATAAAATTTTCGGGACATCTAATTTTAATAATTTCAATTAAATTCAAATATAATTTTAATATGTTCTTATTAAATCATCTAAAATATGCACATGTAAGATTATATTAGGCAATCCTAATATATTTATTATTGGTTTAAAATTTTTATTAGACTTTTTTGGATTGAGATTGTGTAATTTACAGCACTGTTAATGATGATTTCTCATGCACATAATTCCAATACCACAGTCATAATAGTGTGTCCACCTCCCACCCTCAAGAGCACCAATGACTCCCCATTCCAATATTTTTTCTGTGGGGGGTTACTCCCGGAGTATTCAGGATTTACTCCTGGCTCTGCATTCAGAAGTTGTGGTGTTGTGGTGTGTGTATTTACATATAGGTGTATGTATTTATACACACCACAACTTCTTCTTTTTTTGTTTTTGTTTTTGTTTTTGGGTCACACCCGGCAGTGCTCAGGGGTTCCTCCTGGCTCCATGCTCAGAAATTGCTCCTGGCAGGCACGGGGGACCATATGGGGCGCCGGGATTCGAACCGATGACCTTTTGCATGAAAGGCAAACGCCTTACCTGCATGCTATCTCCCGGGCCCCTCACCACAACTTCTTGATCCATTCATTCATTCATAGAGAGATGGGCATTTGGGTTATTTTCATGTCTTGGCTATTGTGCTATTGCAGAGATGAACATAGCTGAGCAAATATCCTTACGAATTGATGTTTTTGTGTTTTGGAGATAGATGCTAAGATATGTATTGCTGCGTCATATGGTAGTTCTAATCCTATTTTTTGAGAGATCTTATGTTAGGTGATACTAACTTGAAAATGTTTCTTGGGCTGAAGAGTGAGTTGAGTGCATGCAGAAGGCCTAGATTTGAACTCTAAACCTGCCTGAAACCACCAAGTATGAAACCAAGATTGACTCCCTAACACTGAAAGGTGTGGATGCAACCCTCACAAAAGTATTTATATATATATATATATATATATATATAAGTCTATATATATATAAGTATATATATATATATACTTACCTCCACGCTATCTCTCCAGCCCCAAAAGCATTTATAATTTATTAAAAACATAACTATATCCACATTTTCAAATTATTCCATATGCAGCAGGTCCCTTTATGTATTGTTATTATTTTTTATTATTTTGTTTTTTTTTTTTTTTGGACCACACCCGCTCAGGGGTTATACTCCTGGCTCTGTGCTCAGAAATCGATCCTGGCAGGGTCAGGTGATCATATGTGATGCCGGGGACTGAACCAGGTTTGTCCTGGGTCAGCCACATGCAAGGCAAACGCCCTATTGCTGCGACACCGCTCTGGGCCCTCCTGTAAGAACTGATTGATGTTATATTTGACATATAACATATAGGCTTTACTTGGGCAAAAAGCAGTCCATTTGCCACTAATTTTGCCCTCCAGTCTGAGTGTTTTATTTGCACTTCACTGCATTCATAATTCAGTATTTTACTATGAATTTGCATTTGTATATCTACTATGAATTTATATTTGTTTACTGTGCAAATCTTCATTAAGTCATTGATTAATGACTATGTTCATGATACTGTGCCGTTCTTTGCTCAACACACAGACACTATGAAGCCCTCTCCTGGTCCTTCAAGAACTTACCTAGTTTCCATTATTTTGGAAATGTATATTTTGGTGCAGACTGATTTGCGTCCTTTATCCCCAAATCACTCCGGGCTGCTAGGGTGTCAACAGTGATTTCCACTGCCACAGCTTGGATCAAATAACGGAATGTATTTCTTAGAAAGGAAGTTCAAAAGGACCAATTCTGTTAGATTGTTGACCTTGACCTCTTCTGGCTGAAAACCCCGTTTCCCCATGTTTTTAAAGGAAACACGTTTGAGCAAAGCTCCCAGGCCCAGCTTCAGCGGTTTTCCTTACAGCCTTTTTGGAGAGACAACAATGGAATTCTGGGAGAAGTCTGACATAAGCGGATTCATCTGATCCCTCTCTGGAGAGACAAGTGTTTGTATACTTTGCTCTGAGCACTGTATTTCTATGTATGTGCGGCTATTCTTAGAGTCCTTTGAAGTCATGAGTCATATGTCATGGACTTCCCTGTGGTGAAGAACTTGAAGACTGTTTATCTGATATGGACGTAGAGCATGGGTAGAGGAGAAACACCTGCTTCTTGGAATGGACTTGGAGGAATCAGAGATGGGCAAGTTTTGGTTTTCTCTACAGTATTGTATTATTTTCATCTAACACCATTATCTGCTTGTCAAGTGTTTTAGGATATCTTGATCGAATAAATTTATCAAAGTTTGATCTTGTGGTCAGAGTGATAGCACAGCAGTGGGTGTTTGCCTTGCACGCAGCTGACCAGGAATGGACCAGGGTTCAATGACCCACATCCCATATGGTCCCCTGTGCTTGTCAGGAGTGATTTCTGAATGCAGAGCCAGGAGTAAAACAAACAACAAAAAAATTAAACTCAATTGATAGGGAATAACAATATTTACTAAAATAAAATCAGATAAACCATATAGTTGCTTTTAGAGCATATCCCAAATTAAGTTTTTATTTATTTATTTATGATTTTTATTATTGATTACCCACTGACTCTTAATATCAACATTAATATTACATATATTACTAACATTACACTTTGTCGATACTATTAATAGCATATAATATATTAACAATAAATTTAAAAGATTTTAAAATTTTATTTAATAATAAAATCAGTAATATAATTAATATATAATAGTATACCAAATTATTATATCATATTTTATATTTCATATATTATGATTTATATAGTTATGTTTATATTATATATCAATTTTACATATACAATCACTAACATACAACAATAATGTTAACAATTGACAATGAATAACAATATCAACAATATTAATATTTGACTTTTGGACCACATCCACTGTGCGTAGGGTGGCTCAGGAGATCATATCAGGTTCCAGGGATCAAACTCGAGTCAGCACATAAAGCAAGTAAGTGCTTTACCCACTGCACTGTCACTTCAGTCCCTTATTTGCAATGCTAGCAATGGGACCCAGGGCTGCACACTGTATTATAAACAATCCATCACAGAGTTACACCCTGAAAGAAAGTCAGGATTATGAATAGACTTATAGATAAGGAGACTTATAGACAAGGAGAAGGCCTAAAGGACTGGAGGGCCATTCGTTTGTTTGCTTGATTTTTTTTTTTTTTTTTTAGATCTTTGCACTCCACTGGGGGATGCTCAGTGATTGCGCCTCTCTCTGCACTCTAGAATTACTCCTGGGTAGCTCAAAGGAACATATAGGATGCTGGGGATCAAAGCAGGGTCGACTGCATGCAAGGCAAATGCTCTACCCTATGTACTATTTCCCAGCTCAGTTTTGTAAAACTTACCTTAAGTCAATCTCACCAGATTCCTGCATTACTGAAGAAAGAGTTCCTCTGAATTTCTGGCAAGAGAAAAGGAGTGGGTCTGAGAGAAAATAGTTCTTTCCAACAAGGCCTGAATGCAGGAAAAGCCAGTTCACTGCAGCTTACTCATGTCCATGTAGGTACGTGAAACTGAGGTAATGACAGCCATGTCCAGATCAGCCATCCTGTCCCATATACAGGGAAATGCTTTTTAAAGTTCACAGTTCTGAGGAATAGATTCATTAAAAGACAAATGGAATCATGAACGAGAGAAAGCTTCTCTCCCTGTCCCCTTTGTAACTATAGTAAGGACAATTTATAGCAACTTATTTTCATCCACTTATTATGTCCGAAAATACAGAAAACTATTTCTAGGTCTACTGAAAGGCAAAACTGCAACTGAAGAGATAGTAAAGCATTAGAAGAGGACATCGCATACAAGTTGAAACGGTCAGTCTGGCAGGGTAAAATAATCATGGTCAAAATGTTCAGGGATTTTATGAGTGAAGCAAACAGTATGTAAGAACCTGTGATGACCAAAGCAGAGAGACGAAAATCTAAGAGCAAACTAGAAAAACGCTGGAGTGGGCAGGAGAGATATCCAAGGGGCTGAACACAGGTTGGTCAAATGGAAGACCTGGGTTTAATTCTTGGCATTGAACAACCCTCAGAGCACTGCACTGACCTAGGAGCCTGGCAAACCACCAACACCGAGACTCGGGAGTAAACTCCTAACTCCAATCACGCTGGATATGGCCTCAAAATAAGAAAATAAATGCTAGACTTGAAAAAAAAAATAAAGGAATTGGTCAACTGAGAGGCTAGGGATGTAGCTCAGAAGAAAAGCATTTGCTTCACAGCTGAGGCCCTGGGCTTAATCCTTCACCATCCACAAATACCAGAGACTGAAAAAAGTAAGAAAAGGAAAAGTGCCTTGGCTAGGCTCGTTAGTGGAATGGCTACAAATGAGGAAACAACACAGTGCTCAAAAATGGGGAAAGAAATAACAGAGACTGTGAAAACAATACAGCATCTAAAAACAAGAACGCCCAGTCTGCATGCATGTCATAGACATAGCAGAAGAAAGACAGAGGTGAACAGAAGACAGATTGGGAATGAGTAAGAATGTCTCCAAATCAACGCAAGACACCAAATCACAGATGCAGGAAATCAAAAAAGCAAAAACATTAAATACATGGTGGAGACATTATTTTGGACAAATTTGTCTATCGTGTGAATCCGGAATAAATTAAAGCTCTTTTGTAAAAGACCTTTTATTCCATCTTTGATATTCTCTCTCTCTCTCTCTCTCTCTCTCTCTCTCTCTCTCTCTCTCTCTCTCTCTCTCTCCTCTCTCTCTTTTAGTTTATGGGTCACACCCGGCAGTGCCCAGGGATTACTCCTGGCTCTAGGCTCAGAAATGAGAACTAAGAAGGCATTAAAACATAATTGAGAGATTGAGAGTTGAGATTGGGGCAAGGAGATAGCTCAAATAACTGGACTGTGTGCTTGCATGCAGGAGACTTAGCACCCATGGTCTCCCTTGCCACAAGGAGTGACCCCTGAGCACAGGGATGAAAGCAACCTCTGAACATTCAGCATCCTCTTTCCCCAAAAATGTACAAAGCCGCTGTTAGCTGTCATTAGAATTTAAGAGAAATAGGGGGCCCCGGAGATAGCATGGAGGTAAGGCGTTTGCCTTTCATGCAAAAGGTCATTGGTTCGAATCCCGGTGCCCCATATGGTCCCCCGTGCCTGCCAGGAGCAATTTCTGAGCATGGAGCCAGGAGGAACCCCTGAGCACTGCCGGGTGTGACCCCCCCCCCAAAAAAAAAGAATTTAAGAGAAATAATATAGCCTACCTAAAACAAATGTAGGCATTTTTTCCCAATTTGTTAGCATTGAATAATTAGATGCTAAAAATAAAAAAATACATTTCATACAGTGTCTAAATTAGTCTGCACAGTACTCAGGAAATTATAGGGGAGTTCTTTAAGAATGGGCATAGAACTCAATGGTAGACCCTTCACCTCTCATGGATGAGTTCTTGACTTTCATTCGTGGAAAAACAAGGATAAAAAGACATTTTTAAGGTAAAGGCTATAGGGACGGGGAGATAGCATGGAGGTAAAGCATTTGCCTTGCATGCAGAAGGTCGGTTGTTTGAATCCTGGCATCCCATATGGTCCCCTGAGCCTACCAGGAGCAATTTCTGAGCATAGAGCCAGGAGGAACCCCTGAGTGCTGCCGGGTGTGACTCAAAAACAAAAACAAAACAAAAATTAAAGTAAAGGCTATAAAATGGTATAAAAATGGTATAATCTGAAAGATATTTAATTATTTCTCATGGAAAGACAAGCATAGGTGCTACCAGTGGTGACATGATACATAACCTTAGAGCAAATATGATCAGGACCATAGTATTGTATCAGAAAACAGACAAATTGGGGCCTGAGAGATAGCACAATGGTAGGACATTTGCCTTGCATGCAGCTGACCCAGGACGGATGGTGGTTCGAATCCTGGCATCCCATATGATCCCCTGAGCCTGCCAGGAGTGATTTCTGAGTGTAGAGCTAGGAGTAACCCCTGAGCTTCTGGGTATGACTGAAACACACACACACACACACACACACACACACACACACTAAAAAGAAAAAAGCCAGACAAATTGCTTCTAATTTTTGTTTGCTTGTTTTGGGACCATACACAGTCGGCAGTGCTCAGAGGGCTACTCCAGGTTTGACGCTTGGGCTGTGCTTAGAGCTATGGCCAAGTGGTAGCAGGGATGGAACTTCTACTTGCAAAGTCACTAAATGATCTATCTGGCCTAATTTTATGGTTTATCTGGAAGAAAGAATAAAGTGAGTTTGAAGAAGAAGATGCATGAGTCAAAACTGGTTTTATAAGACATTTATTTATTTTTAAGTAGTTGATTGATTGGTTTTTGGGCCACACCTAGTGATGCTCAGGAGATACTCTTGGCTCTGTGTTCAGAAATTACTCCTGGCAGACTTGGGAGACCATATGAGATGCTAGGAATCAAATCCAGGTCCATCCCAGGTTGGTCACATGCATTTCAAATGCCCTACCACTGTGCTATCTCTCTGGCCCCTTACAAGACATTTAAATCCTGATTGTTTTGACCAGAATAGTTGGGGAGATAGAAAGGTAGTATATAAAAGAGAAAAGGAAACTGCTGCAGCATTTCTATGCATGGGTTTAATATGACAAGGATCAATAAAATAAAATAAAATTCCTCCTACAATACTTGACATGAAAATGTAGGAAAACTATTCCTATAAGGTTATGAATGTAAACTATTCCTAATAGCAAAATTATCTTAGGACCAAGGTGACTTCACAGAGGTTTTTTCCCTGATCATCAAACTGTGAAGTCAGGAGAAAGAAAGCCAAGAAATACATCCTCGTGAGGCGATAGGGTTATGAGGTCCTTCCATCTTGTCCTCACAGGACCTGCATGCTCGATTTGGACAAGTGCTGCTGAAAACAGACCAGGGGAAGAAGCGACATAATCACATATGTCACTTTGGACCATGCTCCATTGATTTGCACTCGTCAAATACTTTAAAACTCTTCCTAAATGGGGGCTGGGAAATGCAGGAACATACATGGATATTCAGCCATCATTAAATGTCTCTGTTCATAAAGTCCTCTAGTCAATCTAGGGAAATGTCCTCAAGAAATCAGATATCGTGGGATTTCTTTTCTTTTTTTGTTTTGTTTTGTTTTTGTTTTTGTTTTCTGGGCCACACCCGTTTGATGCTCAGGGGTTACTCCTGGCTATGCTCTCAGAAATCTCTCCTGGCTTGGGGGGGACCATATGGGACGCCAAGGGATCGCAGTCTGTCTTACACGCTAGCGCTCGCAAGGCAGACACCTTACCTCTAGTGCCACATCTTCGAGAGAAATCACAAGAAATCTCTTGGTATTTCTTATGGCTGTCTGGAAAAGCAAAAAGAGGAAAAGAAAAACTAGATTTGACTACATCAAGTTTAAAGAATTTAAATAAAGAAAGATGCCACCGAATAGAGAAGAGACAAGTGACATTTTGAAAGAATGTATCTGTTACATAGATATATGTATAAATGTTAAGATTCTTAAGAAAAGAAAAATGAAAAAACAAAGAGAAAAATAGCAAGATACAAATATTCAAAAATGGAAATATTTATGTATAGAGGAACTGGAAAGAAATCAATGGTCTGATCTCAGGTTCACTCCCTAACATAGTCCCTTGAATGCAGAGCGAAGATCACCCCTGAACAGCACAGTTTTGGGTGTCACCCCAAAATGAAACACAAAGGGCTGGAGGTACAGAAGAGTACAGTACTGGAGGTACAGTACTTGCTTTGCATGTGGCAGACCTGGCTTTTCATTCAGGCATTGTATAAGTTACCCTGAGCCTAGTCATGAGCAGAATTAGGAATAAAATCTGCCAGATGTAGCCCTAAACATTGAACACTGTCAGATAGACCCCTAAAGCTAGCAAACAAACAAAAGCACCAGCAATACTAATAAACAGAAATAATAAATGTACAAGGAATTACATTGTGGTTTTGTGAGTAGAGCCATAAAACTGAAAGCTATTTAATTTTCAGTAACTGTATAACTAAATCATGTCTGTAATAGGAATATTGCTATAACAGAAAGTCATGCGATTATTAAAACCAAACAAGATAAATCTCCAGACTGATAGGAACAACTATTTGTTTTCAAGTTTATTTTTCCTTTCATTTAGACACCATGGGTAACATAGTTGTTTATAATGAATTTTCTTTTTTTTTTTTGGGCCACACCCAGTGACGCTCAGGGGTTACTCCTGGCTATGCGCTCAGAAGTCGCTCCTGGCAGGCACGGGGGACCATATGGGAACCGGGGGATCGAACCGTGGTCCGTCCTAGGCAAGGCAGCAGGCACCTTACCTCCTGCGCCACCTCCTGGCTCCCATATAATGAATTTTCACAGGTATTCATGTTCCCATCTTTATTCCCATCATCCGTATCCCCATCCCTCCACTAATGACCGCAGATTCTCTCGAACCACAACCTGACTCATTAATGAATATATTTTGGGGGGCTATATGTAGCTATGATCAGGACTCATTCCTGGCTCTGCTCTCAGGAATAGCTCTTGACAGTGCTTGGGAGACCATATGGGATGCAGGAGATTGAACACGAGTTGGTTACATGACAATTTTTGTTAAAACTTTATTTATTTATTGTTTGATTGGTCCTTGGGCCACACCCAGTAATACTCAGGGATTACTCCTGGCTCTGCACTCAGAAATCGTACCTGGAAGGCTGGGGGACCATATGGGATGCCAGGAATTGAACCAGGTCCCTCATGGGTTGGCCGCATGCAAGGCAAATGCCCCACCGCCGCTGTGCTATCTCTCTGACTCTGGTTACATGCAAGTCGAGTGCCCTACCTGCTGTACTCACTCTTCAACCCTGACATATATTTTTAAAGTTTATTGTAGTTTCATACTTATAGTAGTGTTAGATGAAGTGGTTTAAATATAAGTTGATTCAGATATTTATCCTCTGTACCATAGAAGGGTCTTAAAAATTATTTTTGGTCCTCATCCAGTGTTGCTCTGTCCTCAAGGATCACTCCAGGAGGGCACAGTGGTACATATGGGGATTGGACCCCAGTCATCAATGTGCCTTCCCTGAACTTATCTATAGTCTATTTATGGACTATACTATCTGTATAGTCTCTGAACATGGATGGAGAAGTAGAAAAGCAAGATAAATTTACTATTGAGTATAATTTGGGGAAAAATTAAGTCAGTTTTATATATATATATATATATATATATATCAAAGTGGGAAAATATATAGATAAAACGGTCATTGCTTTTCTCTAGAGGAATGTTCATATAGTAATGTTAAGAGTTTTCTAAGAGTATCTTTGATCTTTTTGAGTTTTATGCATAGGTCAAATAAAACATAAATAATATCAATGAACTAATTAACCCTTTAATCCATTCATTTAGCCACTGTATCCAATTCACTTATCTATCCTTCCTCCTCTCATTCATTCTATCCAGCTAAATATGTTTCCTAAGCAACTATATTCAGACATTATGTAAGCCATACTATTTCATTTTAACATTTTGTTTGGGTTATTTTCGAAGGGGCGTTAAGTGTTTTTTCCTCCTTCTAGTTGACCATTTATCTAAAAACAAACTAACAAAACATCAAGAGTCTGGTCTGCGCTTCTTGTCACACCATCTGGTGCGGTTTCCCAGTCACTGGCCTTTGTCTGTCCTGAAATGACAGATTAGTGGGGGACATCCTTTATCATAGGAAATGGAGGTCAATAAAATTTGCACCAGGCTTTCCAATTTAGTATCATCCGAGTCAGGACATCCCAAAATAAAATGGGTTTCAAAAATAGATCCAGGAGCAGAGTCAGGATTGAAAACAAACCATTAATTCTCTCATGTCATTGATTTTGTGAGAAAACCAGATTTTAAAAAAATCAGTTTCTAGTTCAGGTGATTTTGTTGGCAGAAAAAAGGCCCAAAATAGTGCACAGTCCAGTGTGATAAACAGTTTGATAAAGAAAAACAGGAAGCTGTCTCATTGACTTTAGAAATGGAGAAATGCGGGGTCAGAGAGATAGCATGGAGATAAGCTGTTTGCCTTGCATGTAGAAGGTAGGTGGTTCGAATCCCAGCATCCCATGTGGTTCCCCTAGCCTGCCAGGGGCGATTCCTGAGCGTAGAGCCAGGAGGAACCCCTGAGCACTGCCGGGTATAACCCAAAAAAACCAAAAAAACAAAACAAAAAAAAGCAAAAAAAAAAACCCCAAAGAAATGAAGACATGAATGGATTCTTAGATGCAAAGTATTTTGTATTTGTGAAGTTTGGTATCTCAGAGTGTTGTATATTGAACATTATTGAATTGCACATTATGTATTCCTTTTGCGGGGTTCACACCCAATGTGGCTCAGGGATTACTCTTGACTCTACACAGAAAATGCTCCTGGCAGGCTCAGGAAACCATATAGGATGCAAGGATTTGAACCGGGGGGTCCATCCTGTGTTGGCCTCATGTAAGGCAAACGCTCTACCATGGTGATATTGCTCTGGCTCCACATCATGTATTCTTTGATTTCAACTCACTGTTTTGTTTGTTTGTTTGTTTGTTTTTGTTTTGGGGCTCCAACCAGTGATGCCAGGGGTTACTCCTGGCTATGCATTCAGAAATCGCTCCTGGCTTGGGGGACCATATGGGACACCAAGGGATCAAACCGCGGTCAGTCCTATGTTAGCACATGCAAGGCAAATGCCCTACCATTTGTGCAACTGCTCCGGACCCAACTCACTGGTTTTTATGCAAGATCAAGAGACATGTCCAAGTGTTGAGTGAAATCAACTTGGAATGCATTCATTTCTTTTTACTTTTTTTAGTTTTTGGGTCACACACAGCATTGAGGGGTTCCCCCTGACTCTATGTTCAGAAATCACTCCTGGAAGCTCGGGGGACCATATGGGATGCCGGGATTTGAACCGCCATCCTTCTGGATGCAAGGCAAATGCCCTGCCTTCGTGCTATCTCTCCGGCCCCCCACACATTCATTTCTTGAATACATGAACTTACACAAATATGCTTTTGTATTTTGATGTGTGTGCCCGTGGTTTGTGTGGGTATATGCATGTAATTTATGTGTGCATGGGGCATGTGTGATTTTTGTGGATATATTCATATGAATTGTGTGGATGCCTGGGTGTCTGTGATTTGTTTGAGTATATGTGTGTGATTTGCGTGGGTATATTCCTATGTTCACATGACTTGTGTAGGTGCATGCATGTATAGGATTTGTGTGTACATGTGATTTTTGTAAGTGCCTGTGATTTGTGTGGATGTATGTGGTTTTTTGGTATGCGTGTTATTCTTGTGGGGTTATATCTATGAATTTTGAAGGTGCATATGTCTGTGCTTTGTACATGTTATTAATGTGGTTGTATGCATGTGATTTGTGTGTACATGTGCTTTATAGGGTGAATGTGTACATAATTTGTGCACATGTGATTTGTGTGTGTGCAATTTGTGTTTGCAAGCCCATGTGGTTGCAGATATAGAGATTCTGATGGATTTGATATGCAATTGGATAGAAATGCCAAATGGAGTAGTTCCGGGTCATCTTGCAAATATAATAGCTTCTGATGAGCAATACAACCATCCCATGTCAAAGCTTCTTGGAAATGAATGTTCAAGAGGCTCACGAGAGTCAGAACCGTTTTTTCCTTACATTTCAGCACAGATCGGTTCTTCTTTCTTCCAGTGATAATCTGGGAAATACAACCTAGAGCAGCTTCCTCCCAGAGAACTTGTCTTGATGCCAAGGAAAACTATGACTCTTAAACACTGTCTTCATATAACAAAGACAATCAGCTATTCTAAATATCTACTCTCTCATTCAGGCAAAAATCCTTAAATGAAGTAAGGGAAAGAGTGCGAGGAGTGGCTAAGAGAAAATTTGGTTTGGTTTTGGGCCACACACCACAGTGGTGCACAGGGTTGACACCTGACTCTTTGCTTAGGGATCACTCCTGAGGAACTGATCCTATGCAGTGCCAGGGATGGAACCCAGGTCAACCCTTTTTTGTTTTTATTTTTGTTTTTGGGTCACACCCCTTGACACGCAGGGGTTACTCCTGGCTCCGCGCTCAGAAATCCCTCCTGGCTGGGATTCAAACCACCATCTGCCCTGAATAGGCATTGTGCATGGCAAACGCTCTACCGCTGTGCTATCTCTCCGGCCCCTCTCTTTAGTTTTCTTTTCAAGATTCCGTGACTCGCTTCAGAGAATACCAGCAAGCAGGTGGCCAAGCTCAAACCAGACCACGTCATCGGACACTTGTAAAATGTGCTCACAAACCTTGTTCAAGCAACGTGCTGCTTTGCTGTGCTCTGCAGCTTGAGTGCAAGTTAGCAGTGGACTCTGCATAGCCCAGATTCCTGGGGGAGCAAGAAAAGTGATGCCGGGATGAAGGGCTTGCAGGGTCAATGGAAGAGATGAAGGTTGTTTGGCTTGGGTGGGTTCATGCGTGTTTTCCAGGGATGGGACCTGGCCAACACTTTCAGATCTGCGAAGGCTGTTTCCTCTAAGCTGGACCCGGAGGTGGCCCTGCCTGACTATCCTGTTTTGCCAGGATTGCGAGCAGAACCTTAGTAAGAGGGAAAGGGAACCCGCTTCCCTGAGGACCTGCCCCATCCCAGGAGCAATCAGCCAGATGGGAGCTGACACGTAGCGGGCAATTATAGGAACCCTGGCCCCTGTGCAGGCTTCCTGTGCCCCTCACCCCCAAACACAGCCCAGAGGCTGATAGCTTGGCCCGGGACCAATGGGCGGAGAGCCAAAAGGCATGAAATCAAAGTGCAAAAGAGGTGATTTTAAAAGGAAACAATCTTTTTTGTTTGTTTGTCTTGGAGGCACAGAAATGTTGGAGTGGTCAAGGATAGGATAGAAAACACTGATGTTAAAATAGTTTTTAATATATTTGCTGGTAAAAGCTCTATGTTTAATGAGGAATGATTAAGTGTGATTCCCAATATTTCTCTAGACAAAGATGGCTAGTGTGTCAGTTCTGGTTGGAATTGAATATAGGTCTTAGCCAATTCAAATAGTGGCCAAGAGCTGAATTAATAGTCGAGCAGCAAGATAGATCGACCCGGGTTCAATCCCTTGCACCACCCACGGCCCCCTTCAGTTCACAGGAGTGATCCTTGAACACAAAGTCAGGAATAAGTCCTGAGCACTGCTGGATGTGGCCCCCCAAAAATACACATAATAATGAAGGCAGGGCTGAGGGATGTGACTCAATGGTAAAAAGCTTGTCTTTCATCCCAAGACCCTCACAACCATTTCTGTGTACAGTTCCTGGCACTACAACTTAAGTATTCAACCCTGGGATTGATGTACTCGAGCACGCACACCCTTAGACACTGCAACAAGCATGTTCAACTTTAGACACTGCTCTGAATATGCATGCTATAATCTAAAATAAGTGTGTACCACCTCAGGCATGGCAATGAGCATGATCATACTCAGATATTGCAACGAATATATCCCTTGACATGCAGCAACTAAATAATGACACCTCAAAGGGGAAGAAAATAAAGACTCCAGAATATTCTAGTTCATAATCTTCATAGCTATTTAAATACATTTCTGCTTGTGTAAAATTTTCTGTTTTCTGCATTTCTGTGTTATCTTGCTTTTAGTTAAATAAAATAGTTTTAATTTAAGAAAATCATTTAGGAAATGTGAAAGGAGTAAAAGGGAGTGAGCTACATGTTAAAGAAAGAACACAAACTTCAAGTGGAAGCAAAGATAAACAAATAAGACTATGTTAAACTGAGAAGCTTCTGCACTTCAAAAGAAACAATGACTAGAACACAAAGGCTACCTAAGGAATGGGAGAAACTATTTACCCAATACTCATCAGATAAGGGACTAATATCTAAGATACAAGGTATTGACAATACAAGGTACTGACAGAACTCAACAAGGAAAAAAAACTCCATCAAATAATAAGAAAAAATGAACAGATATTTTCTCAAAGGAGAAATACAGATGGCCAACGGCACATAAAATAAGCTCCACATCATTAATCATCAGGAGATGCAAATCAAAACAACAATGAGATATCACCTCACACTATAGAGCCTGGCACACATCACAAAGTACAAGAACAACCAGTGCTGGCAAGAATGCAGAGAAAGGGACTCTTCTTATTTAGTGCTGGTCCAGCCTTTCTGGAAAACAATATGGTTATTCCTCTAAAATTGGATATCGAACTCCCCTATGATCCAGCATTACCATTTCTAGAGTTATACCCTAAGAACAATAAAACAGAATACAAAAACGCCCTCTGCACGCCTATGTTCATTGCAGCTCTATTTACAATAGCCAGAGTCTGGAAACAACCCAGATGTCCAACAACAGATAAGTGGCTAAAGAAACTGTTTTACATACACACAATGGAATAGTACACAGCTGCCAGAAAAAAAATGGAGTAATGAAAATTTCCTATACATGGACGGACAAGGAGATTATTATGCTGAGTGAAATAAGTCAACAGGAGAGGGATAGATATAGAATAGTCTCACTCATCTGTGGGATATATGAAAAATAAAAGACAGTATGGTAATAATATCCAGAGGCAGTAGAGCTGAGGTCTAGGAAGACTAAATCATGATATGAAGCTTGCCACGATGAGTGATGAGTTTAGTGCACTGACAACTACCATGACAATGATAATGAGAACATCACTGGACAATGTCAGAAAGAAAAGAGAGACTGAGAGAAACAGAATGCTTGTCCTCGAGACAGGCAGTTTGAGTGTGTGTGGGAGTAGGAAGGAGGGAAATGAGGGACCTTGGTGGCAGGAAAGTTGCACTGGTGAAGAGCCTTGTGCATTCTATGACTGAAACCCATATTTATGTAACCATGGTGCTTAAATAGATAAATTGTTATTAATAAAAAAGAACACAGGCTTATCTTAATTTAAGTTCTGTCTCTTTGGTGTTCCATGAACTTTTCTACAAAGTATACTCAAACATAGTAAACTGGTTTCTAAGTTCACACTTCCTGCACTCAACTGAAAAGGACTTGTAAAGCCTGAGTGCATGACTATGGGGGAAGTTGATCCTGGACCTTAGCAAGCAATACTATGAGAACACATGTAGAAGGTATTTCCCAGAGCACCCAGAATACACTGTGTCATTCACTTGTTTACACTAGTCATATTTTGCAAGAGTTTTTTTTTAACTTATTGATATAGAATCAGCAATATAAAAATGTATAAAGAATAACATGGGTGCACATTTTCTGCCCGTGTACATCTCCCCTCTCGAGCTGCGGACTTTATATTCATTATGGGTGTATAACTGGGCTCTCTCTGCCTTTGGAGATGCCCTTGCTTTCTCTTGAGCATGTTACTCTCTCTTTCTTATGCTCAACCTCCCTTCCTTAGTACCTCCAAATAAAATCTGTTTTACTTATTGCTGTAGTGCTCACTGGATATTTAATTTGATATTTCTTTCTGTATTGATGTAGTGTTTCAATTACCTTTTTCATGTCCTCACTCAAACTGAGGTTGAAAGCCTCTAGAAGGACTCTGCCATTTTCAGCTTATTTGATTTATTTTATTTTTTTATTTTTTCTTATTTTTTACTCCATTCTATTGCTTTTCTTTCCTTCAAACAAAACCATATAACTTGAATTACCGAGCTCCACCTCTCAAATAGAGGGGGAAACAAGGGAGGGTACCAGGACCAAATAGATATATGATCACTAATAGTAAGCTAGACAAAGAGGGGACCACCTACTCTAGCAGCTCGGGGGGTGATGAGGGGGGGATATGGTTGCAGGAAGGGAACGGAGATAGGGGGAGGACAAATTTGGTGATGGGTATTTCCCTGATTCAATGTTAATATGTACCTAAAATACATATGAAAAGATATGTAAGCCATATGATAAAAATAAAAATTTTAAAACAAAATAAAACAAAAAAATAAAGGAAAGAAAAAATGAACACCAGACACCTTCAATTTTAAGAAATAAGGCATTATATATTCAAAACCTAGAGCATGCCTCGAAAAGCAGAGTGAGAGCATAGAAAGGAGACTGACCGTAACAGCCCCTTAACCATTTTTAGCATCTTTTGTTGAATGCTTCTTGGTGCCAGGCATTGAGAGGCTGTTCAGATGACCAAGAGAACCAGACTCTGAAGTAACGCTCACAAGAAAAGCAGAAAAAGAAAAATCCATGAGGTAGCACACTCCAGGAAGTGGTATGGAGATGAAGGAGAATCTAACTCAGGTTGGAGTGGGTGTGGTCTTGGGGTCAGATTTCAGCCAAAGGGAACCTTGAACTTGAGTCTAGTCTGAGCTGGGTTCAGGCCAGCATCCAGGAAAGGACAGGGAGGCGGCAGATAGTTCTACCCACAAGGCAACTAACTGATCAGACTTTGATTAGAGCCTGCTGTGCCACAGAATTTTAGGGTCCTTCTCAGTTCTCAGTACTAAGAATAGTCAAGTGTTCACAAGTGCATTTTAGAATAATCAGGAGTGGTTCTCATTTGGAAACATCAAGGGAGAGCTTTGAAGTGTTCTAGAACTTTGGGTAGTTGTATGTTTAAATAGGTGTGTGTGTGTGTGTGTGTGTGTGTGTGTGTGTGTGTGTG